>CAUYTI010040484.1:0-34352 GCA_963575145.1 Galago senegalensis
TCAGATTAATAATGAGCGTATAGATTTTTAGATTACATTGTTCAATTCTAAGGTAAAGTTCAAGTTGTAGTTGAGCCCTTCCCCCAGGGAGTGTGTTGAACACCTTCACACCGTGCACATTCAGTGAAATCCCGCCAATCGCCCTCCCTCTTGCCTCCTCTCTTCTTTTTCCTTTCCCCTCCCCCTTGCTAGACTATATTTGTGTTTCTTTCATGTGGACATATGGTTGTCTATATATTGGTTTCATATTAGTACGAAGAATATTGGATACTTGCTTTCCATTCATGTGATACTTTACTAAGAACTTCAGAATGGAATAAAATATTTGCATGCTATAAATCTGATAAAGGGATGATAACCAGAATTTACAGATAACTCAAATTAATCACTAGGGAAAGAGTAGACAATACTATTTATAGTGGGCAAAAGACTTGAATGAAAACTTCTCTAAAGAAGACAGATGAATGGCCAAGAAACACGAAAAAATGGTCATTGTCTCTAACATCAGAGGAAAAGATTGCTGCTTTTCACTTTCTTGCTAACCTCTCAGAGGTTGAATAGAAATTCCTAAATCATTATGTAGCTTATTGATGTAAGGCTCTTTGGCAGAGACTGATGATCACTGCTACCTGCAATGCACTGTTGCTTTCATTGGCTGAAATCGCTGTCTTGGACTAGGTAAGGTAGTGAAATGTGACTATCAAATTTTCTATTTTTTTTCTTCAATTTTTTTGTCTCTTTTTTATTTCAAGATATAAAGGGGGTACAAAGGTTTTTGTTACACAAAGATACCATAAAATGCCGGAGTCAGGGCTTTCGGTGTACTCACTACCAAAACGGTGTTCATTTTATCTAACAGGTAAATTTTTACCTCTCATCCCTTTCCCATCATCTCCCTCTTTAGTTTCTAGTGTCCTTTATATCTTTTTATGCCTCTGTGTACCCCTTGTTTAGTTCCCATTTATTAGTTAAATACATAGTGTTTATTTTTCCCTTCCTGAGATACTTTACTTAGGACAATGGTCTCCAATTCCATCCAAATTATTGTGAATGACATTATTTCATTCCTTTTTATGGCTGAACAGAGAAAGCTCCATGCTTTATATTTATGCAAATGTGCATGCACACACATACACACACACACACTTTTTCCTTATCCAGTCAGGAAATGATGGAGATTTATATTGATTCCATGTCTCTGCAATTGTGAACTATGCTATGATAAACATTTGAATGTGGGCATCTTTTGGACAAAACTTAAAAAAAAATTTTTTTGGTTGTTGTTCTTTGGGTAGATATCCCGTAATCACATTGCCAGATGAAATGGTAGTTCTAATTCTAGCTTTTGAAGAGTCTTTATACTTTTTTCCATAGAGACTGCACTAGCTTTCAGCCCCAAACAAAGTGTACACGTACCTTTTTCTTTGCATCCACACCAGCATCTGTTTTCTTTTCACTTATTAATAATGGCCATTATAATAGCATAAAGTGGTACCTCATTGTGCTTTTAATTTTTATTTTTTATATTTTCTGGTTAGATGATTAAATATTTATCAGGAAAGAGTTGAGAAGTTCTTCAACACATACTGGAATTCTAAATTAAAATAATTTTCAAATATAGAAATAATATAAGAGTTGAGAAATATTAGAATTCTAATTAAAATAATTTTCAAATATAAGAAAGTTCTTTAGAAAATAAGATTTTTTTTCCATTTTTAAACATTGTTTAAAAAAGAAAAGTGAACTATCTGTTTATGGATTTTCACAGTGGAAGGGAAAATAAAGGTTTTCAGGTGCTTTTTTTCCCCATGTGAAGCTATAATCATGCTACTTTTAGAAAATTTGGAAACTAATTTCAAGTATATTTGCACTCTATTTTACTGGATAATTTACTTGTACATTTTTTATGTGATGAAACTTTTGGGGGGGGGTAATAGGCTGCTGAATGGCTACCTAAACTGTGTTATATGGAATACTTAGTTTAACCTATTGGCTGTTTAGATTGGTACATTTTCACTGGAAGGCAGAGATAATGACTGATTAAAAAGCATATAATTACATTGATATTAGAGAGGATTCTTTTCCTCATCTTCCTAGATTTGTAGTCTGGACTGATAGCATCAATATTAGTTGGATCTCTGTGCAGTGCAAGTTTATGTCTGCTACTACTTTAAAATTTCCTACAACCTATTCTTGCATTCTTGACAATCACTCTACTAACATGTCATTTTTATTCTTCAAACCCAAATTCCCTATGAGAGATTTGTCTAGCTCTTAACTGATTATACGTAAATAATAAAATCTGAGGGGCAGAGTATGATTGGGAGAAATACAGTTGGACATAGAGCACAGTAGTGCAAACGTGTGTAGTAGGCAGTAACATATTTCCACTGACAGAATTTTGTACAAGCAGTAGAAGGCAGTCAGCTCAAGGACGACACCTGTGGCTCAAAGGAGTAAGGTGCCGACCCTATATACCAAAGGTGGCAGGTTCAAACCTGGCCGTGGCAAAAACTGCAAATAAATAAATAAATAAAATCAGCTCAAGTAGAATGAGCACCCCAGATCCTATTGGATGACTTTCCCTATCCCTACACGTGAAGTCCAAATGCAGCTTTCCCTCTAGAGTTTAGGTTTGTGGTCTCCACTCACTTTCTCATTGTGAAATTGACGCTTTTCTTCTGAACAAACTTAGAGTTTACAGAAAATATTTTCAAGTTATATCTTAACGATGGCCAAGTGATATTAGAAAAGAGCATGTTTTCCCTTTTCAGAACAAAAAATAACAGAGACATTTACCAAGATTTATCTTTGCATAAAATAATGAAATCTGCTTTTTTGGATTAGGAAATACAATAATTCAGCCAAACCTTGGCACCAAAGATGTTCCCCTGTTGAATCCCCTTCTGTTTCAGGCTGAGAAAGTAAAAGAATTGGAAAATAGTTGACATATTTAATGCATATAAAACTGTAAAGATAATATATTTTTAATAAGCCTCTGTCTGCCCTGTCACTTTTTACAATGATGGTGCTATATTGCTTTCATTTCAAAAAAGGAATGAAGTAGAGAACTGATTGTGTTCAATTTATTACATATGTATTTTTTATTTTGCCAAGGACTCTTTTATAGATATTTAATCCAACAAGCATAAAAATGGCTCAGAGGGATAAAAGGAGAAGGAAAATATAATCGGTCCATTGAACCAGGTTCTAAAATCAAATTCATCTTCAAAATAGTAGTGACTAAGCAATACTGACCTTTTACTTCATGAAAACATCTCCTTCAAAAATCTAGTTTCCTAAACTATCTAAATTATGTTTTGATAAGCAAAGAAAAAAATCTCTGTAAAAAGTTCAGTTCTTATAATAGATTTACATTGTCATATCAACTTATCATTAGTATTTTAAATAATTGAACTTTCTGTTACTTGGAAATTTTTCATATTCTTCACCGTAAGATTTAAGTAGTCTGATATGAAGCAGAAAAAAATATTGTTAAAGAAAAACTCAGGGAAATAATGATAAAAAAGGAATAGAAAATCTGTTTTAAAATTGAGATTAGAAGTCTATCACAATGATACCCAGGCTGCAAAGAAATTCACAGTTTTTAAACTGAATCATAAATTTAACTTTGATATTTGAGAGGCCAAAGCAAAAATGGAAGCAGTGAGTTACGGGATTCATAAGCTCTTGGCATTTAAATATGATAGTTTTTTTTTTTATTTTTTTGGTCTTTCTGTAGAAGACCCTGAATGAAGCCATGAATAATATTTTTATGACTTCCTAAAGGATCGGAATGAAATATTTCATGTGAATCCTCCAACATTCAACATAACCTAAAAGAAAATTCCATGGTACCCACCAAAGAGAACCAATTTATGAGAGTCCCAGTGGTCCTGGAAGAGAGAATTTTGGTTCTCCAGGTTTCTTTAATAACATCTTGAAAATGCAAAACAGCACCAGTAGTACTCCAAATATGTAAGTGAGCCTTAGTCTGGGGAGAATTGTTAAGATTTGATACAAGCCACTATGGCATTCTTACCAAAACATATACCTGAGACCATCCTCTCAAATCTCATTGGTTGACCTATAAATAATTTTGTTTGGGGTTTGGGTTTGTTATATACTGATTAGAGGACACTAGAGAGATAATGCTTATAAAAAGATCTTTTAAATCTTTGAAAGTAATAAAGAAATGTATTTATTGGTCCCTGGTATATGGCTAGTAACCATTTCTGACATGGAACAAATAGCAGTCAAATGAATGCAATAGAACTATGTTTAGGGGGATAGAGGTATAACCAAACTTGAAACATATATTTTACCTTGATGAAATAATCACAATTAGTGATATTTATAACATATTGTTGCATACTTCCTCATACTTTTCTGTTCCTATATTGGTGTTAACTACTTTGTTATTTGGTGAGCTCTCTTAGATCTGAATTCTGTTTTGTTTTGCATTGTGTATTTCAAAATTCATAGCATAAATTCAGTATTTAATACTATCAAGAAGAGTTTGAGCAAGTTGACTCCTTGATCTGACCCAATACACATTTTCTCATTTTTCTTGAAGTTTTCATTGTATACTAAAGACATTGCCTTAGTCCTCTAGTCACATGAGGATTTTTATGTGAAATTTAGCCATATGGAACACTAAAAAGAAAATTAGTCTCCTGCCCTTACAGAATGAGTTCATATTTAGCTTCTGTTCTATAGACAGAAATTCAGTTTTATGAACCAGTTAAAGAAGAAAGTGCATGGCGTGCTTTTTGCGGCAGTTAGATATTGATATATGATTTTTTTTCTTTTCCCAAGGCTAAGCAGAGAAGTTTTAGTAATATGACTTTTTAAATGTGAGTGAAACTCTCATCTTAAACCTTTTCCACTACATATCTCTACTCAATTGGTTTGATGCTCAAATAGAAACAGGCTGTATGTTAAAATAGGAACAGAGGACTGAAAATTCCTTTCGTAGCTCTAATGTTGAGGCAGAGTATCATAGAAGCAGCCTTGTGTTTCAGTGTTCTCCTCATATAACCCTCAGAGCAGTCAGCATTGCTGTGTCTCCACTGTGTATAGGACCAAGAGGACTCGGCTTCACAGAGAACAAAGAATCTTCTTGGTCCACACTTCTACCAAGTTCACATCACAAGACTGCAAAAGCTTACTTGGGATGTACATTAGCCAATGTGTATTGACTTTCCAGAGAGGACAGAATATTATGGTTCATAGTTTTGACTTGGTGTTTATAAGGAAAATTTCTGATTCTTCTCTCCTTAAAATGAAAAGCCACCTCTTGAAATAAAAGTCACATAAGTATGCCAATCTATACATATTTTTTAATTTCATGTTTTTACATCAAATACAAAGAAAATCATTATGTACCTACTATGGTCTACACACTGTACTATTGGCTAAGGGATGACTACAAATTATAGATGTGCCAGTTGATTAATTAGAATATCATGTAATACACATGCATTGGCCATTACATTATGCCAGGTGCTGGAGGAGTTGAGATATATTTATAAGATAACAAAACAACAACAATGTAATTTTAAAAAAAAAAGATACTTTCCCTGCCCTCAGTGGGCAAGTATCTCACAGACCAGCCAAAGATTAAACAAGTAAACAGGTGATTGTGATGCAATATGATAAATGTATAATGGACGCAAAAGCAAACCTCAGCCCAACAAGCTCTAAAGAAGAGGGTAGAAGTGCATTAGGGGTTCGAGAAGCACTAATGATCCCATCTGCCTGAACGTCTGAAATTGTGTAATTTTCTTTATCCTTTCCTTTGCAAACTATAATTTATATATCTAATTTTTAAACTATCTCTCATTACATTTTTTAGAGTTTGGAAATTTTCTTCTTTCTAAGCATTTTGTCCATGCATATCTTCCACAAAATGGGACTATTTAGGGAAAGTTTTCTTTTTAAAAATTGTTTTTATATGAGTAGGGTGCCTCATTTCTTTGGAGAATTTTACCACTTATTATTATTCTAGACCCTAAGGATTTTATTCCCATAGAAAAACCATTTTCTTGTATGACATCATCAAACTATTAATGCATAAATGGACAAATAGCCCAAAATATGACAACCAAAGTACTTCTCCAAACATTTTTTAAGCAATAACAGGGACAGTCAATTGTTTTCTAATAATGGAGACCTTCACAATAGAAATATGAATTTCTTGTAGCACAAATATCTGACTTGTTGAAGGAAAGGTCATAGTGTAAGCCTGTCGCCCAACATGCATAAAGAATAGCAGATGAAGGCTGAGTAAAGCATTCTGAGAAAGGCAACCTCAGAGGAATGTACTTTTTTTTTTTTTGAAGAAGGAAAAGAAAAAGAAAGACCATTAAACTCATCCTTTTTCCAGTTAAATATCCAAAGTTCTAGATCCTGGCCCATTCAAACTTTAACAAGGACTAAAAGTATGAAAACAGGAGTCTTCATATTAACCTAACTGTAGGTTTTGGCAATTCTATAGTCAATGCAATTCTAGTAGAATAACAAGCGTCATATAAAGCTGAGTTGAACCATATAAAGATGTGTTGAACCACTCTTGCATCCTAAGAATAAAACCCATTGGGCCATTTTGTGTAAGCCTTTTAATGTGCTGTTTCATTCCATTTGCTAGTATTTTGTGGAGGATTTTCCATTTACCATATATTCATGAAGGATATTCATTTAGAGTTTTCTTTTTATCTAATTTAGGTACAAGGGTAACAGTGGTCTCATAAAATGAGTTTGGAAGTATTCCCTTATCTTCAATTTTGAGGAACAGCTGGAGAGGGATTGATATTCTTTTTGTTAAATATTTGATAGAATTCACCAATGAAATCATCTGAACTTAGGCTTTTCTTTGCTCAGAGGTTTTTGATTATTGATCCAATCATTTTATTTGTTGTAGATCTGTTCAAACCTATTTACTTATAGTTCAGTCTTGGTAAATTGTATGATTACAGAGGTTTACTCATTTCTTCTGGATTATCTATGCTTAGTCATTTAATTATTCATCATAGTCTCTCCCGGTATTTTTTATTTCTGTACATCACTTTTAATGTTTTCTCATTCTTCTATTATTTTAATTTCCTGAGTCTTCTCTCTTCTTGGACTGGGCAAAGTTTGCCAATTTGTTGATTTTTTTTTTAAATTATTTTAAATTATTTTCCTATTTTCAGTATTTCTGATGTAACTTTTATTACTTTTTTCCTTCTGAAAACTTGAGCTTAGTTTGTTCTTACTTTTCAAGTTTTTTCAGGTATGAAGTTAGGTCTTTATTTGACAGCTTTCCCCTTTCCTTATGTAGGAATATACCATTGTACATTTCCCTCCTATTACTGAATTTACAGCATCCCACAAGTTTTAGAACATTATAACTTTAGGTTTAAGCTAGTTTTAAATTTCACTTTTAATTTCTTCTTTGACTCATTGATTGCTCAATAACACATTGTTCAATAATAATGTGTTATTTAATTTCCACATATTTGTGGAGTTTTAAAGTTTTTTTTTTTATTTTACAATTAATTTCTAGTTTTATTCCACTGAAGTTAGATATAGCAACCTATGTAACAGGATGTATAACAACCTGTGTAATAAGATATATAGCAAGCTATGTAACAACATATGTAGTGATCTAGACATATAACCTATGTAGCAACCTATGTAGTAAGATGTATAGTATCCAGGACAGCAGCCTTGCAGAGCCAAAGTGAAAATTGACTGGGACAGTGAACTTGCAGAGACAAAGTGGCAGTTTTTTTAAACATACAAGCAATCACTAGACATTAATGAACAGACCTTGGCAGTTGGAAATTGATCAGCTGTGAAATTCCAGTGTGGAGGTCAGGCTCAGGGGAGGGGAGCTTGTTCTCAATAAATAGCAGCTTGGGGCCTTTTCCCTGACATGCCTGGGGAGGCCTAACTCCTGCAAGCTCCAAGCTTACAGCTCAATGTCTGGCTTGCTTCCTTGGTGATGGCATCAACATCTGGCATAGTCGTCAGGATAGAGCACATGGACTGAAGGGGAATATGACTCTGAGTAAGTGTAACCTCCAGCAATACAGCAAGAGGGAGTTACAGGGAGGGAAAAGGAACTCTATGTCCAGATTGACCAAGGGACAACACAGCCTTTGGCCACCACTGGGGAAACATCACTAAAAGTGAATAAGACTCTTGGAAAATCATAGGTTGCCTGTAGTAGGTAACCTACTAAAGGACAGGATCATTCAGAGTGAGTGACACCTTTGACCAAACATAGACACCAACCAAAGGGATATTAAAACCTTTGGAAAAATAATAAGCAAATCCCTGCCTGTCCTACCAAGGGTAATGACAATTGTTGTGAGAGAGAGCTTTTAAATAGTGAAAGGATTTACAGGAAAGCAATGAGTGGCTTCTAGTCTGTGGAGTCGCAACAGTTTCAGACTGATAAAGATGGTGATGAAGTGGTGCAGCCGGTTTAATTAGAAGAGGATGTGGAAGAACCTGAGTCTTTGGACTCTGTGTCCTTCCATCCATTGCCACCTTTGCACCTCAATAAAGCTAAGCTGAATCAAACCCTAAAAGTCAGGATTAAGCAGTTAGAAGATTGGTTGAACAATATCAGTTAAGATTATTCACATAAAACTTCTGGCACTGTCCTCGGCACCCTCTAATGAAAATAGGTCTCCCACTACTCCAGTGATGAAAGCATTATTAGAGGGTTGCCAAATGGGAGACTTTATTTTAGAAAATCCTTTGGGGATCTTCCCTGTTACAGTTACTGACAGCCCTCCTAATTCACAATATCTTCAAGGGACCAACACTTTAGTCCTCATATGTTTATTTTTAAAATTATAAAAGATATAAATAGGCCATACCACAGTATGGCATGTAGTCTCTGTTTCCTAGAGGCTTATTACAGGAACTTGCATCATCTTATTCCATATGCCTGGGACATACTGAGCAGAACCTTTCTCAAATCTGGTCAATATTTACAAATTAAAACTTGGTGGAAGGAGGAGGCTGACTTGATAAGTCACCAGAACCAGCAGAGGAATGTTCCCATAATAGTTAACTGGCTCTGGTCAGTGGATGGGCATTCCGAAACAACTTCAATAAGATAATATGGCTATAATACAAATAAACATGTGCTGCCTTAGAGCCTGGGAAAAGGTTCAAGCACCTGGAGATGTCCCTAAATCTTTTATTAAAGTAATGCAGTCTTCAAATGAAACTTACACTGACTTTTTAGCTCAATTAAAAACGTCAGTAGATAAAGCTGTTGCTCAGTCAGAACTTAGAGATATAATTACTCAAATATCAGCATTTGAGAATGCTAACTGTGAGTGTCAAAAGGTTTTGCACCCTGAGCATGTGGGAACCTAACCCTATAAGGCTAATCTTGCTGCCACCATAAAAGATGGGTTCAAATCAAATTTTGTCACATGCCATAATTGTGGGAAGCCAGGCCATATGAAAAAAAGTGTTGGAAAAGGATTAGTAATCAGAATACTAATGAGAAGGGAAATTTCTATAATCAAAAGAGATGAAGAAAATGCAATCCCCCAGGGGTATGCCCCAGATGTAAGAAATGGTTACATTGGGCTAATAAATGCCTTTCCCAATTCAATAAAAATGGAACACATTTACAGTAGGGAAACTATCAGTTGGGCCCAACCCAGGGCCCACAGGCAAAAGTACAGGGATTTACCCACTCACCAACAACTTCAGCCCATCCAATCCCTTTTACACATCACCCCAAGTAGGGCTGCTTTAGATTTGCCAGCATATGATAATGTTCTTTTACTTCCCAACATGGAAGTAAAGAAATTAAGAACAGGAATATGCAGTTCTATTCCCCCAGACTGTGTTGGGCTATTGCTGGGGAAAAAGTGGTTTAACATCTCATGGGGTGCTAGTCCACACAAGTGTTGTCAATAGTGACTTTGTAGAGGAAATACAAATACTGATCTCAGTAAACCAACCCACTCAAATTTTAGCCAGACCAAAAATTGCACAGTTGCTGCTTCTGCCTTGCATTAAACTAACTGATAATAAATGTACCAATACTCTTGGTAATAGAAACATCTATTTTTTGGCAAACATCTATTAATAAGAATTGGTCTCAATTAACACTCACCCTGAAAGATAAACAAGTTAGTGTCCTGTTAGATACTGGGGCAGATGTTTCTGCTATGACTTTAAATCAGTGGCCTAAGGGATGGCCTAAACAAATAGTTGATGTTATTTTTACAGGTATAGGAACTTTAAATTCATTTTTTCAAAGTACATTGCCTTTAACCAGTTTAGGACCAGATAATCCTCAAATTCAGCCATAAATAGCTGATATAGACATTAACCTATGGGGGCATGACTTACTCCAATAATGGAAAGCTATGGTAACTAAAACCCCTCTTCTGTAAATTCTTCTCAGATGTCAGATTTAGCCTAGAGGTCACTGCCCCAAAATATGCTCTCAGTTTATCTTGGATGAGCAACAGTCCTGTGTGGATGGAGTAGTGGCCATGAACAATACAAAACCTGGATGCTTTACATTTTTTAATTCAGGAACAGTTAGAACAAAGACATATTGAATAGTCCCACAGCACCTGGAATTCCCTTATATTTACTATAAAAAAGAAATCAGGCAAATGAAGAATGCTCACCACTCTCCACAAAGTCAATGAAACTATTATCCCCATGGATCCTTTGCAAACTGGCTTTCCTTTGCCCTCTATGGTTCCTTATAACTGGTATTTGTATATAATTGACTTAAAAGATTATTTTTTCACTATATATTTATGTCCTGAGGATCAACCCCATTTCACCTTTTCTGTCCCTTCCTATAATCAGCAGAGAGACTACCAACACTTTCAGTGGAAGGTTCTGCCACAAGGTATGTTGAATAGCCCCACACTGTGTCAGCATTTTGTTGATCAAACATTGCAGCCCATTAGAAGGAAATATCCTATAGCCTGTATCATTCATTACATGGATAATTTGCTGGCCCACCAAAATTTGGCAGTTGTCTAAGCCATATTTGCCTTAAAATATTATGGCCTTCAAATTGTGCCTGAAAAAATTCAAATTACATCCCCCTATCCTTATTTAGGATACAAAAACCAAGATTCTCTCACAACACATTAATTTTCAGTTAGATTCCTTATCTACTTTCAATGGCTTTCAAAAAATTTGGGGCCATATTAATTGGTTATGTCCTACTTTAGGAATACCAACTTACACTTTAAAATCTCTTTAAAATTTTGGAAGGACCTTTGGACTTGAACAGTCCTTGCTCATTCACCTCTGAGGGAAAAAAGGAATTGCAATTAATTGAAAAGGAGTTTGCCTTAAAAGAATTAGATTAGATTGACATTAGGTGTCTGATTTGATTACAGTTATAGCCACTTCTCACTCCCCAACTGGAATTATTTATCAAGAGGACACCCTTCTAGAGTTGCTATTCCTCTCTAATAAAACCACACAAAAATTGCAACAATATTTAGACAAAATTTGTGAAGTAATTGCTAAAGGCAGCAACAGAATTTTTCAACTCTCAGGCTATGTACGATTCGTGTTTTGTAGTTGTTCCTTTTATGGAAAGACAAATTCGACTTAATATTTAATTATCAATGCCTCTTGCATCTTATATGGGCCTGATTACAAATGAATACCCTCATGACAAAAGATTTGAATTCCTAAAGCTTACCTTTTGGGTCCTCCCTCGTATCATCAAGGACTGACCACTTATAGATGTTATTACCTCTTACACAGATGCTAATAAACACTGCAGGGCTGGACACATTGATGGTAATAATCTCAAAGTCATTCAAAGTCCTTATAACTCTATTTAAAAGAATAAGATGTATGTTATTCTTATTCTACTCCAAGACATTTGTCATGCTATGAACATTGTTACCAACTCTAAATGCTCCAGCTTTGCTCTTAGACATCTTGAAACAGCAACTATTATTCATACTGATAAAATCTCTTCCCTTTTTCAATCTATCCAGAGTCCTCAGACACCATATTCATCCTATATTTATTACTCATATTAGAGCACATACAATTTTACCTGGTCCCATGACTTCTCTGAGCTCTCAAATAGATCAAGCCCTTATTAGTACTGTCCAGGAAGCATCCATTTTTCATTCTTATACACATGCTAATGCAAAAAATGCTTCATGAGAAATTCCATTTCACAAAAATTCAATCACAACAAATTCTCTCCAGTTGTCTTTCTTATTCCAAAATACATGTATCCCCTTTTCATGAAGGAACCAACCCTAGAAGACAAATAGCAAACCAAATACGACAGATAGATGTGACCATTGTCCTGTCCTTTGGTAAATTAAAATATGTTCATCATTTCATAGATACCTTTTCTCATTTTTTTCCTGGGCCACAGCCTTACCAGGAGAAAGGGTTTATCATATCATTCAACACTTGCTAGAATGTTTTAATCTCCTGGGGCTCCCTAAGTCCATTAAGACTGACAATGCAACCTCTTACTGTGCTCAAAATTTAAGTAATTTTCTATCCTTCTGGAATGTTAAAATTTCTCATGGTATTCCTTATAGTTTTCAAGGCCAAGCCATTATCAAATGCCACCACAAAACATTAAAAGATATATAACACTTAAACAAAAAGAGGAGATGACATAGTCCCTTTGAATAATAGCCCTAGATATATCCTCACTAGAGCCCTGTTCACCCTTAATGTTTTGAATTTCAACAATGATGAAAACACAGCTGTTGAACGTCACTAGACACCTTTTACCCATCTGCCCCTTCCCAAGAGCAGCAACCTATTTTCTATAAGAAACCTGATATGTATGAATGGAAACCTGGTCATGTGCTACATTGGGGTTGAGGGTTTCTTCATATCATTACAGAACAACAAGAAAAACAGTGGCTGCCTGATCACTGGATTAAACCTTGACATGAGCAAGAGACCTCACCAACATCTTGATGAATCCATCCTTGGTAGCTCCTTCTATAGATACAAGGTTCCTTCATTTCAGCCTGAATAAGTAATCTCAATATTTGAGGCCTGGAATTTCATGAAAACATTCTGCTCCAAACTATCCAGCCCAATTTTAATTTACTGTGAACCCTAGATTATGCTCCTCTGAGAAACCTCTAACTGCCTCCCATATCATCATCATCCATCCTCAGCAGGAAGTAGCTTGGAGTGGTCAGCATCCTTTTTCCAATTAGCAGTCAGAGCTTCTGAGAGGAAGGATCAATATAGGGTTCCATCAATTAAGAAACCTCCCAATCTCTAGACTGGGGTAAGCTCAGTCCACACCCTGTAAGCTCTAATAGGGTTCTGAACAAAGTAGTCAGCTTTGGTAATGGAAATTTGAAGTCGTAGAGTGAACTTCCTGTATGAGCAAAGGTGAGAGAATCTTTATGGACATAAATACTTAATCATTCCCTTACTGCTCCTTTAGATTGACACTTCCCCATGTGACATTCCAGTCTACACTATGCCTATTGCTGCTCATTTAATAGGTGCAATGGATAATGTGTAGAAGCAGGAAATTTGGGGTATTGATTAATACTTCCTATGGAAACATCAAGAATCTTATGGGTTAGCCCAAAAAGAGTTAGATGATGAAATATGTAAAATTAACATTACTCATTTGTTTAGAAGAATACAATGAAACACAGGTCCCTTTTCTTTGGTTAAGGCTCACTAACTCCTCTGATGTAGTTTTGTTAACTATTTTGTGCTTTTTCTTTCCCTTTTTCTTTCTTTATTTTCTCCGCCTAGATAGAAGGAGTGCTATTTGACAAGAAGAGCAAATGAAATAAACAAATACAGGTTTTTCCTTCACCCTGCATAAGAACGTCTTAAACAAAAAAGGGGGAATATGTAGCAACCTATGTTATAGGATATGTAGCAACCTATGTAACAACATATGTAGTGATCTATGTAACAACCTATGTAGCAAGATGTGTAGGATCCCAGACAGCAGGCTTGCAGAGACAAAGTGATCTTTGACTGGGGCAGTGGGTTTGCAGAGACAAAGTGGCAGTTTTTTGAACCATACAAGCAATTACTAGACATTAACAAATAGACATTGGCAGTTGGAAATTGATCAGCTGTGGAATTCCAGTGTTGGGGTCAGAGGAGAGGGAGGAGAACTTGTTCTCAATAAATAGCAGCTGTGGAGGTTGCTTGGGGCCTTTTCCCTACACACATGGGGAGGCCTACATCCTGCAAGCTTGGAGCTTACAATCCATTATCCAGCCTGCTTCCTTGGTGATGGCAGCAACAGTTAGAAAATACACTTTGTGTCATGTCAATATTGTTGAGTTCATTAAGAGTTGTTTGTGATTTAACATGTGATCTAACCAGGCCAATGCTTCATGTGTGTATTCTGGTGCTTTCTGTTGGATGGAATGTTCCATATGTGTTTGTTGGGTCCATTTGGTCTACAGTGTCACTCAAGTTCTCTCTTTCTTCATTGAACTTATAGCTAGATGTTCTACCATTTATTGAACATTGATTATTCAAATTATGTACCATTGCATTACTCTATACTCCTCCCTTTAGTTCTGCCAATATTTGCTTCATGTATTGAGATACATGTAAAAAAGGAATCACTGTGACATACTACACTAACAGAAAAATCACATGATTGTCTCAATAGACGTGAAGAATACTCTTAACAAAATTCAACACACTTTGAAAATAAAAAATACAAAACAAACTGGGAATTCCAGAAAATTATCTCAATATAATTAGGTTCATATAGGAAAAACCCAGAGTTAACATTGCATGAAGTGATGGAAAATTGAAAGATTTTCCTCTAAAATAGGAAAAAGGAAGGAAAGCCCACCCATAGGCCTTCTATGCAATATTCTATCCAGGATGGACAGTAGAAAAAATAAATAAACAAATAAACAAATAAATGAATAAATAAATAGAACCTGAATTGGAAGATGGAAGTAAAATCATTTTTGTTTATAGAAGATATAATTTATGCAGAGAAAACTCTTAAGACTCTAATATAAAAAACTGCTAAAAACTAATAAATTCAATAAGTCTCAGGATTTTGGTTTTATGGCTGTTTTTATATATGTTAACAGTGAAAATTTTGAAAAGGAAATGATGAAAACAAGAAAAAAAATTAATTAAATGATAGCATTAAATTATAAAAATATTTAAGAATACATTTAAAGAGGTGAAAGACATATACATTGAAAACTCTGTTACAAAGTATTAATAATGATTGATTAAAGAAGCTAAAATTGATAAAAACAAGTGACAACACATCACATGTTCATAAACAGGGAGACTTAATGTTAGCCTAAACTACCCAAAGTGATTTACATATTCTATGTAATCTCTATTAAACTCATAATAGCATTTTTACAAAAATAGAGAAAAGGAATTACACAATTTATATATAAAGGCAATGGATGTTGGACAGCCAATCTAGAAAAAGATGAACAAAACTGGATGCCTTATGCATCCTGATTTTAAAACATACTATAGAGCTATAATAAATAAATCAGGATTATAACAGTATAAAAATGAGCACACAGATGAATGGAACAGAGTAAAGGGTCCCAAAATAACATTATATATATATATATATATATATATATACACTTGTCTTTGAAAAGGGTACCAAGAATACAAAACTGGAATGAGGTAGAATTGTCAACAAATAGTGGGAGAAAACAGTATGTTCACAAATGAAAAGATGAAATTGGAGCCTTATCTTAAAATGTCAGTGTGAGAATCACAATATTACTAAAGGAAGTGAACAGATGTAAAGTTCCATCACATAGGTTTTGGTAATTATTTCTTATATTTGAGAATGAAAGAAAAAGCAACAAATGCAAATTGTACAAGTGGGACTGAGTGAAATAAAAATGTTTCTGCATAGCATAGCCAAGAAAAAAGTCAATAGATTAAACATGCAACGTACAGGACTGGGAAAAACATTTGCAAGCCACATTAATGATAAAGGGTTCGTAACCAAAATATATGAAGAATTCCTGTAACTCAATAACAAAAAATAGGCAAAAATTAAAAAGAAAAGAAAAATAAATAAATGATATGATTTACTAATTGATAATAAAGAAAGCTGCTATGGTTTTACTATTTGTCTCCATTCAACTTCATGAAGTATGAATCCTAGGTACTCAATTTTGATATGAGGACAATTAATAACAATGACACAGTGGGGGTGTGAGAAGGAAAGAACAGAGAGAGAAAGGAGGAGGGAGGGGGCGGGAGAAAGTAAAAGCAAAGAGAGTGAAGGAAGGAAGGGGTTTGGGTCTTGGGACTTACCTAACAAATGCAATCTGTGTAACCTGGCTTCTTATACCCTCAATTAATCCCAACAATAAAAAAAATTAATTACAACTGTGATACTACTAAGAGGGGGAGATTGTAAGTGCTGATTAGGCCATGCAGTCCTCTTGCATATATTAATGCTATTATTGTAGGAGTTGGTTTGTTACCATGATAGTGGGCTCTTTATAAAAGGATGAGTTCATCTTTTGCTCTCTCTGTTTTATGCGCTCTTTGACCTTCAACCGTGAAATGACACAGCGCCAGACATCATCATTATTATTATCATTATTTTGTGTTTTTTGGCTGGGGCTGGGTTTGAACCCACCACCTCTGGCATATGGGGCCAGCTCCTTACTCCTTTGAGCCACAGGTGCTGCCCAACCAGACATCATTTTGCCACACACTGCCAACATCATACTAAATAGGGAAAAGTTGATAGCCTTTCCACTAAGAACTGGAACAATACAGAATGCATATTTTCCCAACCCCTATTCAACATAGAACTGGAAGTCTTAGTTAGAGCAATCAGGCAAAAGAAAAAAATGAAGGTATACAAACTCAAAAGGAAGTCAAATTATTCCTATTTTCTGATGATAAGAACTTATATCTAGACAAATATGAAGGCTCCACCAAAAAACTCTTAGATTTAATAAATGAATTTAGTAAAGTTGCATGATACAAAATTAGCATATAAAAATGAGTTATTTTGATACACCAATAGCAATCTGGTTGAAAATGAAATCAAGAAACCAATCTCATTTAGAATAGCTACAAAAAAATAAACCTAGAAAAATGTTTAATCATAAGATTAAGGAAAACTATAAAACATTGATTAAAGAAATGTTAGATGACACAAAGAAATGAAAACTTTCAAAGCATTATTAGTGTTCAACTTACCATAATATCTGAATCAATCTATCCATTCAACGCAATTCCAAAATACTAAAGGAATTTTTCCAGAATTAGGAAAAACAGTCCTAAAACAGAATTAGAAAAAATAATCCAAATAGCCAAAACAATCCCATGGAAAAAGAATAAAGCCAAAAGTATCATATTACCTGAATTCAAATTATATTGCAAGACTGTAGTAATCAAAACAGCATGGTAATGGTATAAAAATAGACACATAAATCAATAGAACAGAATAGAGAATGCCTAAATAAAGTCATGTATTTATGGCCAACTGATTTTTGAAAAGCTAACAGGAACTGATAATGGGGAAAAAATGTCTTTTTCAATATATGGTGCTGGGAAAATTAGATGGTCATGTGAAGAAAAATGAAACTGAAACCCTATCGCTCACCATATGCAAAAATCAGCTCAATATGGATTAGAGACTTAAATGAAGAGCTCAAACCATAAAAATACCAGAAAAGAACCAAGGAAAAGATCTTATGCACATTGATTTAGGCAAAAGCACAAACAACAAAAAGAAAAATAAATAAATGGAATTTAATTAAACTTCTACAAAGCAAAAGAAATAATCAACAGAGTGAACAGACAACCTAAAGAATGGGAGAAAATACTTGGAAATTATTCATTTAACACAGGACTAATATCCAGAGCATACAAGAAATTTCTACAACTCAACCACAGCAACAACAAAAACCAAATATGCCCATTAAAAAGTGAGCAATGACCATGCACAGAGACTTTTCAAAGGAAGACGTACAAATGCCATGTGAACAGGTATAGGAAAAAAATGCTCAACACAGAAATACAAATTAAAATCACAAGGAGATATCTTCTTACATCAGTTGGAATGGCTATTGATAAAATAAAAAGACAAAACCATAACAGATGTTCATAGGGAAGTGAAGAAAAAGGACTACTTATACACTGTTAGTGGTAATGTAAATTTGTAAAACAACTATGAAAAGAAATAGGGAATTTTCTCAAACAGCTAAAAATAGAAACATAATTTGATCTAGCAATTATCATTACTGGGAATGTGCTCAAAGGAAAATAAATCCATGTATCAAAAAGAGGCCTGAATGTGTATATTTATCTTAGCACTGTTCATAATAACTAAGATATAAAATTAATCTCAAGTGTCCATCAAAGGATGATTCTATTTTTTAAAAGTGATTTTGTACATGCATGTGTATACATGCACACACTGGAATACTATTCAGCCATGAAAAATGAAATCATGTCTTTTGCAGCAACATGGACAGAATGGCAAGTTTTAATCTTTAGTGAATGAAGCTGGACACATAAAGACAAATGTTATGTGTTTCTACTCATAACTGTGTCCTAAAAAGATGTGTACTTTCTTACCAAGTATAATATACATTATTTATGAGATAGATATTCTAAAACTGACTAATTTCACTAATTCTGACTTGATTACTACATGATTCATTAATGTATAAATAAAAGAAGAAATATATGTTGAATTATTGAACCCATGCATACTCACACTAATTTTCCCACATAAATGAGGTGTCTTTAACTATTCAAGGGTAAAAGAATACCAGTTTTACACCAACTTTTTCACAAAACTATAGAAAGAAACAGTTTCTCACAACTCAGGAGATTAACATATTCTTTATTTAAAGAAAATAAAAAGAGAATGATATCACAGAAGACAGCAGAGCAGGAAGCTAAAGATATTACGCCCTCTATCCAAGCAATGATTGAGCTGACAGGAACTATTTAGGGAAACCACATTGGTATTCTGGAGACTATTGGACACTTGCAGTCTTCAGAGGATTGCTTCATGAAAAGAGCTGGTAAATTTCAGTGAATTTTACTGTTTTGCATATTGGCCACCATTTTCTACCCTTTAGTCAGTCCCATGGTAGACGATCATGTGGATGGTAATAGGCATCTCCAGTGTGTCTCACTGGAGTGAGTTACCTCTCATGGATGACAGGTAACTTGTGTTACCAAAATTAGAAATATATGTTTTGGTAACATCTTTTGATTGCTAAATGCTTGGCATGCAGGTTGGCCATTGATTCAGTGCCCCAAGTAGAGGTAGTTTCCCAGTCATATCAGCCAGAGAAGATATGAAGAGACAGATACATTTAAAAAAATTCATATTGGATCCAAATTTAAGGCAATCCTGTTAAAACACTGGTGACTATGGAGCAGTGAAACATGGGCATTATGGACCTTTCACTTAAATATAAGGTTTCATGCTAGGAAATTTTAGAAGAAAGCATAAGAACAAATATTCATGACCTCAGGTTTGGCAGTGGAAACAGATTTAATACTAAAGTCATTAGCAATGCACATAAAACATCAATTGAACATTATAAAAACTAAAAACATTTTTGCATTAAAAAACACTAAAAAAATGAAAAGAAACTTTGAGAATAAAAGTAAATGTTTGGAAATAATATATTTGGTAAGTATTTAATATGTAGAGTATATAAATTACTCTCACAATTCAAAATTTAAAAAAGATAAACTACAATATTAAAAAAATAGCAGAAGATTAAATAGATATTTCTTTAAGGAATATATGCAAATAGCCATGAAGTACATAAAAAGATATTCAACATTTCATTCACAAAGAAATAGAAATTGGAGGGCACCTGTGGCTCAAAGGGGTAGGGTGCCTGCCCCATATACTGGAAGTGGAGGGTTCAAACCCAATCCCAGCCAAAAACTGCAAAAAAAAAAAAAAAATACAAATTAAAGCTATCATGATATACTACTTCATACACACTATAAAATGACTTTAATCACGAAAATGGAAAATAAATCATTTGGAGGATACAGAGGAATAGGAACCCTTGTACATAAGCAAAAGTAAGCTGAGTGAACACATTGATATATTAAATTATATTTGAGTCATAAACTTGTAACTGAGTAATGTTACGAGTTTTTTATTTTTCTTCATATAAAGAAGAAAAATTTGGCTTGATTTTAAAACTTCAGTGTATTTCATAAGATTATCAGAAATAAGAGGAAAAGCATTGTCATTGAAAATTATATATGACACAATACAGCATCAATTCATGAAAGAAAATAAAGTCCTAGAAAATGGTGAATAGAGAGAAATTTCCTAAACACAGTAAAGTACATCTACTAGACATATAAAGCTCAACTCATAGGTAACAATTAAATTTTGCAGTGTCTCTTTAAGAGGAAAAAGCCATGTAAGGATGTCCACTCTTACCATTTCTTCTTACGCTTTTACTAAACGTTCTAATTTACGGAATTGGGTACTAAAAAAATCATAATCTGAAAAGGATTGGAAAATCATCAAATAAACATTCTTTATTCCCAGATTTTATACTTAGAGCATTCTTAAATGCCTGGAGATAAATTAATAAAACAAACAAGTGAATTTAGCAATTCACATGGTACACAGTTGATATACAGAAATCAACATAAACATACAACATGTTTATGTTCACTAGTTGTAAAACAGTTAAAAAGTAATATCAATCAGCATATCACTTGCAATAGTGTCTAAAAACATAAAATGCATAGGAATAATTTGAACAAAATATGTGCAAGACCGTAACACTGAGCACTATACAAAATTACTAATTCGAATTCATGAAGACTTGAATAAAAGCAAAGACACAGCATAGTTGTAAATTAGAAAACTAATACTTTAAAAATATGAATTATTTTCAAAATTGATCTTTATACTCTGTGTAAGCCCAATTAAATTACAGATGGTATTTTTGAAACATATTGTTGAGTTTATTTTGAAGTTGATATGGAGAGGTGGAGCAAGATGGTGGACAGGATGGATCTTTAGATCAAATCTCCTCACGATTTCAGGTGAGAGCGAGGGGCTGGAACTTTTTCTGCCTGGAGTGCTGGTGCAGACAGGCATCGATGGGTGGGCAGCAATGTGGTGTATTGATGGACTGGAATTGTAACCAAGAACCATGGAGTCTGGCAGAGAAATTTCAGGCACTACTGAAGCTGCTGCCAGTCCCAGCAGCTGGTGTCCTGAGGCAGCACCAACCAACCCCTCCTCCATGGAGGATTACAATTCCCAATTCAAAGGGAGCTTGGGTGTTTTCTGGAGAGTTTGGTGAGGTGTGGACTCCCAAGTGGAATTTGGCAACCAGAAAGGGGAGCCCATTTGGAGCCCATTTGGAGCCACAGGGGTCTAGGAAGCTGGACAGAAAATTGAGGGGAAAGGATGCTGCTTAGGAAACAGACACACTTTGTAATTATAGAAATGGTGACAGCCATAGCCACCTTTTCCCACTGGCCAGGCATAGCAATTTGAATCCCACCAGCAGGCAGCCATCCTGCACCCAAAACTGCTCCAGGATACCCCACACTTAATGGGAACTTCTGCAGGGACAACATGTGAAATCTCCCAGTGAAGATTCTATTTTTTTATTCTTATTATTTTTTCCTGAAGTCAGTGAAATTAACAGACAGGTGAGGGTTTAGAAGGCAGAGTAAGATGGCAGACAGGATACAAGTTTAGCTCAGGTATCCCAAAATAGCAGGTGTGATTGTGTGTACTAGATCATTCCTGGTAGGGAATGTTGAAGATGGACTAGCAGTTTGGGGAGTGAAGTGATCTGATGGATTGCTGGATTCAGGGTGTGACCCCAAGCTGCAGAGTCTGATTGAAAAGTCTTTGTGCCCCCACACTAAAGCAGCAAGCTCCAATAGCAATCAGCCCCTCCCCCATGGAGATTACTGAAAAGTCTTTGGGCTCCAGCACTGAAGTGGAGGGCCCAACAGCAACCAGACCCTTACCCACAGAAGATTACAATTTCCAGTTCAAGGAGAAACTAAGAGTTGAGTAGAAAAACTGGCGAAGAGTGAACTTCAGCACTGAATTTGAAGGGCAGATAGGGGTGCAGTCTGGAACTGGACCACCAAGGCTAGGCAGCCAGTCAGGAAGCAGATATAGTTTGAAAATTCAGCAATGGCCACCACATAGCACCTCTTCCTACCGCCCAGGTGCAGGGAGTGGAATCTCTCCTGCAGGCGGCCATCATTCACCTAAACCAGTTTCAGGGCACCCCACACTTTGCAGGAACTGTTGCAGGGAGAATTTGTTCAACCCGTCAGCCAAGATTCCTCTTGAAATCCACAGCACCAACATTCCTGCAGAGTGTAAGTGCCAAACAGGTAGCCATGAAACCATCAAAAAAACAAAAACAAAAACAAAAACAAAAACAAAAACACTATAAACCGAGAAATAGGTATAAGCCTGGGAACCACGCACGGGGCCACCTGCTGTGCAGGAAGTATATTCCCGTTAAAGATGATCCCTATGTCGTACATATAGTTGTATGTTTATATATATATATATATATGTGTGTGTGTGTGTGTGTGTATATATATATATGAATAATATTTTTATTTGTGATGACCCTTTTTTTCCTCATCTTTTCTTATAGGAGGTATTGTTAAATGTTTTTTCTATTTTTATTTTTTTAATTATTATTTTATTAATACTATTTTTCATTTTTCTTCTCTCGTCCTCTCTTTCCCTTCTTAAGGTTGGTGAGAGTGCTTACATCAGATTATGAGAGTTGGGTTTTTTTGTTTGTTTGTTTCTGTTTTTTTCTTTTTTTCTTCTTTTCTTTCTTTTTTTTTTTTTACGAGTTTATGATTACTACCATTATTTTTTGTTTGTTTGTTTTCATTTTTTGTCTGCTCATTTACTTATTTCTGATTGTGTGTGCATCTGTGTGTGCTTGGGTGTCTGGTAGCTTTTGTGTCTGTTTATTTGTTTGTTGGGTTTCAACATGCTTTCTGCTTTGCTAAATCTTCAGGCTGGCTATTTTCCCTAACTTCAATTTTCACATTCAATAAGAACATGGGGGAATGGAGGATGATGGCTGATTGGAGCTAGTTTCCAACAAAAACTCCAGTCCAGAGGGAAAAGTAATGGCCAGAAAGAACCCAACGTAGCTGAAAGAACAGAGCCAAGCTTAGAGAAGAGATAGATAAATGCATGTCTCCCCTGCTGAGGCAAGCCATGATTCCAAGGAAATATATTTCAGCGGGTGGAGGCTTGGGTCTCTGTGCTATGGGTGGAGACTCAGGAGCTGCTGAGAAGCACGAACCCAACTGGAGACACTTCCCATCCAACATCAGCATTAATACAGTGATCCTGCTGGGGTCTAACTTTGGAGAGTCAGCTCCTCAACTCTGTGGACTGCCAGAGAGAACCAGACCTCGCCCTATAGGGATTTCAGAGCTACAGAACAGTGGAGACAAAGGCAGTTGAGGGACAATATCTTTTGCTGTCTGGATATCCTCTAGATTGACCTCAGTTGGAACATTCTCTAGCTGCCACTGAGTGCCTGAGACAGACAGGCTTTAGCTCCGTCTGCTGGCTGGCAACAAAGAGTGGTAACTGAGTGGAGGAGGCATTGACTTTACTTTGACTCTGGCAGACATAAAGCCATGCCACCCTCACTTATTGGACAACTGGGTCACAGCTATGTGGGGTTATCAGTGACTGGGTGTGACAAAGGTGCAAGGTGAGGAAGGAGGCATCAATCTTTCCAAACTAATATATTTGCTGGTTTGGTTCTTCTGACCTCACAGAGCACCAGAGTGAGTCATACCTGAGCTGCCAGCAGAAACCTGCTGTCTAGTTGCCAGAAACCTTTTGAACTCCCCCCACCTGACACCAGTCCTAACTGGGACAATTGATTTGGACCTCTTGAACTGGGCCAATCACCTGAGGACTATCCAAAGTGGTACATTGGGAGTGTGGTTGTGGGAAGGTGTGATTTTCCAAAACCAATTATTGCCTTTGGGGGGTGAGGTGACTTAATTGCTGGTATTTCTCCATAACTGAGACTTCAACCCAGACTAACTTAATTACTAAGGTAGAACAGAGACCAGCTGAAAATAAGACAGAAACACCTAGCCCCACCACACCAAGAGGGCCCCCAGTTTCTGAGGCCATAGCACTGAATGGGTCATTGGCAAAGTTCTAGGGGAATAGGTACAGACACCAGTCCTAGCCTTTGGGCAAAAGGCTGGTGAATCACTACTCCTGGAGCCCCCAACCCAACTTCTCCTTATCTGTTTACCTAGGCAAACGGTATAAATTCAGCAGCAGTGGAATCAGTGGAAAAACTCTGGTAACATGAATAACCAGAGTAGATCAACCCTCCCCCCCCCACCAAGGAAGGATGAGGCAGATGCAACTGAAGAACTCACCCATAAACAGATGGCTAAGATGTCAGAAATCGAGTTCAGAATCTGGATAGCAAATAAGATCAATAGAATTAAGGAAAAGAAAGAATTAGAATTTCAAGAAATTATTCAAAAGATGTCTCAAGAATTCAGTGAGTTTAAACATAAAATGACCAAAGATTTTTGACACTTTGAGGTAAGAGCTTGCAGCCCTCAAAGATCTGAAAAATATGATAGAATCCCTCGGTAACAGAATGGAGCAGGCAGAAGAAAGAATCTCTGAAATTGAAGATAAAGCTTTTGAAAATGCCCAAGTGCTCAAAGATGAAGAGAAATGGAGAACAAAAACAAATCATTCTCTTAGAGAGTTCTGGGATAATTCAAAGTAAACTAATATTCACCTTATAGAAATCCCTGAAGGCAACAATGTTGCTTCACAAAACACAGTGGCTCTTCTTCATGAAATTATGAAAGAACTTCCCAGACATGCCAAGAGATTCTGAAATTCAGATAGCAGACAGTTTCAGAACCCCAGTACAACTCAACCCGAATAAGACATCCCCCAGACACATCATAATTAACTTCACTAAAGTTAATAAGAAAGAGAAAATTCTGAAAGCAGCTAGACTTAAGAATTTCATAACCTACAAGGGGAAGAATATTAGAATGATTGCAGATCTCTCTGCTGAAAACTTTCAGGCTAGAAGAGGGTGGTCATCAACTTTTAATCTCCTAAAACAAAATAACTTTCAACTCATGATCCTGTATCTGGCTAAACTGAGTTTTTTTTTATGATGGAGAAATTAAATACTTTAATGACATTCACACATTGAAGAAATTTGTCATAACTAAACCAGTTCTCCAGGATATTCTCAGACCTATCCTCCATAATGACCAGTGCAATCCCCCACCACAAAAGTAAACTCACTCAGAAACTTTTGATCAAATTCCAACTTCCACAGTGGTGAAAGGATTAAAAATATCCACTGGACTTTCAAAAAACTGGATACCCAAAATTTTATCAGACCAATAAATATTCTCAATCAATGTAAATGGCTTAAATTGTCTTCTAAAAAGGCACAAGTTGGCTGACTGGATATAAAAACTCAGGCCAGATATTTGCTTTGTACAAGAATTTCATCTTACCTTAGAAGATAAATAGAGACTCACAGTGAAGGGATGGACACCTGTATTCCAGGCAAATGGAAAGCAGAAAAAAGCAGGTATTGTAATTTTATTCATAATACAATAGGCTTTAAACCAACAAAAGTAATCAAGGATAAGGATGGTCATTTTATATTTGTTAAGGGTAAAACTCAGTATAATGATATTTCAATTATTAATGTATATGCACCCAACCATAATGCACCTCAATTTATAAGAGATACTGTAATAGGGATGTGCAACTTGATTTCTCCCAAATCCATTATAGTCAGAGATTTTTATACTCCTTTGGCAGTGTTGGATAGATCCTCCAATAAGAAGCTTAGCAAAGAAATTTTAGATTTAAACTTAACCATTCAACATTTGAATTTAATGGACATCTACAGAACATTTCATCCTAACAAAACTGAATATACATTTTTCTCATTAGCCCACAGAACATACTCCAAAATTAATCACATCTTAGGTCACAAGTCTACCCTCAGCAAATTTAAAATAATAGAATTTATTCCATGCATCTTCTTGGACCATGATGGAATAAAAGTTGAACTCAGTAACAACAGGAATTTGCAGTCTCATACAAAACATGAAAGCTAAATAACCTTATGCTGAATGATAGGTGGGTCAGAGATGAGATCAAGAAGGAAATTATCAAACTTTTGGAATAAAATGACAATGAAAACATGAGTTATTAGAACCTCTGGGATTCTGTAAAGGCAGTCCTAAGAGGGAAATTTATCGCACTGCAAGCTTTCCTCAAGAAAATGGAAAGCGAGGAAGTTAACAACTTAATGGGACATCTCAAGCAACTGGAAAAGGAAGAACACTCCAATCTGAAACCCAGCAAAAGAAAAGAAAGAGCCAAAATTAGAGCAGAATTAAATGAAATTGAAAACAAAAGGATTATACAACAGATCAATAAATCAAAAAGTTGTTTTTTTGAAAAGGTCAATAAGATAGGTAAAGCTTTGGCCAAGCTAATCAAGAAAAAAAGAATAAAATCTCTAATTTCATCAATCAGAAATGGTAAAAATGAAATAACAACATTCCCCTTAGAAATTAAAAAAATCCTTAATGAATATTACAAGAAACTTTATTCCCAGAAATATGAAAATCTGAAGGAAATTGACCAATACTTGGAAGCACGCCACCTTCCAAGATTTAGTTGGAATGAAGTAGAAATGTTGAACAGGCCTATAACAAGTTCTGAAATAGCATCAACTGTACAAAGTCTCCCTAAAAAGAAAAGCCCAGGACCAGATGGCTTTACGTCAGAATTCTACCAAACCTTTAAAGAGGAACTAGTACCTATATTACTTAATCTCTTCCAAAATATAGAAAAAGAAGGAATACTACCAAACACATTCTATGAAGCAAACATCACTGTGATCCCCAAACTAGGAAAAGACCCAATAAGAAAAGAAAATTACAGACCAATATCACTAATGAATATTGATGTGAAAATTTTCAACACGATCCTAACAAACAGAATATAGCAATACATCAAAAACAGTTATACTCCACTACTAAGTGGGTTTTATCCCAGGATCTCAAGGCTGGTTTCAACATACATAAATCTATAAATGTAATTCATCACATAAACAAATTAAAAAACAAAGACCATATGATTCTCTCAATTGATGCAGAAAAAAGTTTTTAATAGTATCCAGCATCCCTTTATGATTAGAACACTTAAGAAAATTGGTATAGAAGGGACATTTCTCAAATTGATAGAAGCCATCTACAGCAAACCCACAGCCAATATCGTCCTGAATGAAGTTAAATTGCAATAATTTCCACTCAGGCAAGGTTGCCCATTGTCTCCACTGCTCTTTAACATTGTAATGGAAGTTTTAGCCATTGCTTTTAGGGAAGAAAAGGCAATCAAGGGTATCCATATAGGATCAGAAGAGATTAAAATTGTGCTCTTTGCACATGATATGTACACCTGGAAAACACCAGGGATTCTACTACAAACCTCTTAGAAGTGATCAAGGAAAGTAGCATAGTCTCATGTTACAAAAATCACCACTCATAAATCAGTAGCCTTCATATATAACAACAACAGTCAAGCTGAACAAAATAGTCAAAAACTCTATTCCATTCACAGTAGTGCCAAAGAAGATGAAATATTTGGAATTTTAACTAACAAAAGATGTGAAAAAGAACTATGAAACTCTAAGGAAAGAACTAGCTGAAAATGTTAACTAATGGAAAAACATACCATGCTCATGGCTGGGAAGAATCAACATTGTTAAAATGTCCATACTACCCAAACCAATATATAATTTTATGCAATCTCTATTAAAGCTCCGTTGTCATACTTTAAAGATCTCAAAAAAATAATACTTCATTTATATGGAATCACAAAAAACCTGAACAGCCAAGACATTACTCAGAAATAAAAACAAAGCAGAAAGAATCACACTACCAAACCTCAGAGTATACTATAAATCGATAGTGATCAAAACAGCATGGTACTGGCACAATAACAGAGAGGTAAATATATGGAACAGAATAGAGAGCCAAGAGATGAATCCGGCTATTTACTGTTACCTGATCTTTGATAAGCCAATTCAAAACATTGAGTGGGGAAAAGATTCCCTATTTAACAAATAGTGCTGGATGAACTGTCTGGCAACCTGCAGAAAACTGAAACTGGATCCACACCTATCACCATTAACTAACATGGACTCTCACTGGATTAATGATTTAAACTTAAGACATGAAA
The DNA here is from genome assembly GCA_963575145.1 of Galago senegalensis. Lineage (NCBI taxonomy): Eukaryota > Metazoa > Chordata > Mammalia > Primates > Galagidae > Galago > Galago senegalensis. Next base: position 28,313 of record CAUYTI010040484.1, read on the forward strand.
CTATAAAAATACTAGAAGAAATTTTAGGGAAGACACTTGAAGAAATCAGCCTGAGTGAAAATTTTATGAGGACAACCCCCCGCGCTGGGCAATTGAAATAAATAATATACTACTGGGATCTGATCAAACTAAAAAGCTTCCACACAGCAGAAAACTGTAAGTAAAGCAAGGAGACAGCCCTCAGAATAGGAGAAGATATTTGTTGGTAATGTCTCTGACAAAGGTTTAATTACCAGAATCCTAGACAACTCAAACATATTAGCAAGAAAAGAACAAATGATCCCATCTCAGGGTGGGCAAAGAACTTGAAGAGAAACTTCTCTGAAGAAGACAGGGGCATGGCCAACAGACATATGAAAAAATGCTCATCATCCTTAATCATCAGAGAAATGCAGATCAAAACTACTTTGTGATATCACCTAAATCCAGTAAGATTAGCCCATATCACAAAATCCCAAAATCAGAGATGCTGCCATGGATGTGGAGAAAAGGGAACACTTCTACACTGCTGGTGGGATTGCAAACTAATACATTCCTTTTGGAAAGATGTCTGCCAAACACTGAAAGAACTAAAAATAGACCTGCCATTTGATCCTACAATTCTTCTACTAAGTATATATCCAGAAGACCAAAAATCACACTACAAGAAAGATATTTGTACCAGAATGTTTATTGCAGCTCATTTCACAATTGCTAGGTCATGAAAGAAGCCCAAGTGCCCATCAACCCACGAATGGATCAATACATTGTGGTATATACACACTATGGAATATGATGCAGCCCTAGAGAAGGATGGAGACTTTACCTCCTTCATGTTTACATGGATGGAGCTGGAAAATATTCTTCTTAGTAAAGTATCTCAAGAATGGAAAAAAAGGTATCCAATGTACTCAGTCCTGCTATGAAACTAAGTTATAGCTTTCATAGGAAAGCTACAACCCAATTATAGCCCATGTATACCGAGAAATGGGAGAGGGAGGGCATGGGATGGGGGAGGAGGGTGGAGGGAGGGTGATTGGTGGGATCATGCCTATGGTTCATCTTATAAGCATACATGTGGATTTTTCTAAATTTAGAATATAAATGTCTTAACACAGTAACTAAGAAAATGACATGAAGGCTATGTTAACCAGTTTGATGAAAGTATTTCAAATTGTATATAAAAACAGCAAACTGTATCCCATGACAGTATTAATGTACACAGCTATTATTTAATAAAAAAAAAGTTGATATGGATGTGGATATGCAAATGAGAGAATAGAAAAGTTATCTTAAAAAGAACGAGATTGGGAAACTTACTGTATTTAACTCTTAAGATGTAATATGAAACGACAATCACAAAGACAGTAAAATATAGATAATAGAATAAATAAATACATCAAAAGAATAAAATAGAGTTTAGTTAGACCCACACATAATTTCTGGTACTCAAGGGCAGCACAAAATAAATTGATGGGAGGGGGGTGGAAAATCTTTCAACAAATAATCTTGCAAACACTGGTTGTCTATATTGTAGGGGGGAAAAAACTTTGATCTTCACATATATAATTCAAAACAGAATATTGAGTTAAACTATGACCCTAAACTATGATGTTACTAGAAGGATAAGATAAATGTGTGTGTGTTATGATAGGCAACGATTTTTGTAACTATACATGAAATGCATTAAATATTAAAAATGGATAAATAGGACTGCATCATAATTAATAAATTTCTGTAGATTGAAATATGTAGGTCAGCAAAAATGCAGGCAAGTCATAGATATGGAGAAAATCACAATGCAATATATAATACAATACATATATTTGATGAATATTTTGTATCAATAATATATAAAGTGCTCATATTTCAGTAATAGCAAAAATGGTAAAATACTTAAATTAAAACTTTATAAAATAAAAAAGACATATGATTGTCCAATGAATCACTACTATTAGTCATCAAAGAAATATAAATTTAAGCAATGATAAGGTACAACACACCTACTAGAATAAGTAAACTTCAAAGTCTGACAGCACAGAAAATGTTGGTGGTGATGAAGGGCTGAGACCCATGTATTAGTGGTAGTAGTGTAAAATGGAACCATCCTTCTTGAAAATTATTTCCTAGATTTAAAAAATTAAACAAATATCCAACTACTTTGTGATCCAGTAATTCCTCTCAGGAATTTTTTTTATAGAAAATAAATGTACATTCACAGAACTTCTTGTACATGAATCTTTATGGCAGCTTAATACAAAATAGCAAAAGTTGTCTGTTAACAGACAAAATGATAAATGTACTGCAATAGATTCAAACAATGGAATGCTATTAAATAAAAAAAGAAAGTAGATAACTTACAATGTTGAAGAATATGAAAAACTTTATCCTTGGTGAGAAAAGTCAGATGCAAAAAAGTACACACCATTTAGTTGTATGAAGTTCTAGAAAAGACAAAACTCATCTGTGGTGATTTTAACCAAAACAGTGGCTGTTTCAAGGATAGCTGATTGCTTATAAGAAAGAAAAAGGGGATGTTCTTGGTGTTAGGGAAAGGTTCTCCACAGTTTACCCTAGAATAACATGAGTTTAAGCTGCATAAGTCCAGTCATGTGTGGATTTTCTAGAGCCTCTGCCACCCCTGTGACTAACCCCTTTTCATCAGCCTTCTCTACATGGAGACGCTGAGAATAGAGTTCCACAATGACCAATTTCCACTTAACATATAGTATATATATTTTCTCTTTTTTATGATTTTTATTTTTATTAAGTCACATATATATAGATCATGCATACATTTATGCCTTTGTGAGATTCAAAGAATTGATTATTTGTACAAATTGGAGTGCTTACATCCTAGTAATTAACATAGTTTTCACCTCATTTACTTAATCACAGTGTTAAGACATTTGTGTTCTATACTTGATAGATTTAACTTGTACTATTGCAATATACCAAAGTTGTGGTCCCACCATTTACGCTTCCTCCCACCTTTTACTTTCTCATCCCCTGTCCCCTTCCCTCCTTCCTCCTGGGCTATAGATGTGATTCATCTTTCATATGAATGTGTGAGTGATTATAAATTGGTTTCATAATAGTACTGAGCACATTGGATATTATTTTTTCCATTCCTGAGATATTTTACTAAGAGAAATATTTTCCAGCTCCATCCATATAAACATAAAAGAGGTAAAGTCTCCATCTTTTTTAATGCTGCATAGTATTCCATGGTATACATATACTATAAGATCTTTATACCATTTTATTTTCTCTAGCTTACTTTAAGAATATAGTATATATTACATATAAAAATATGTGCAAATTGACTGTTTATATAAGGCTTCAGGTCAACAGTGAGCTATGAGTAGTTGAATTTGTGGAGTATCAAAACTTATCTGTGAATTTTTCACTGTAAGTGGGGTTGGCTCCCCACAGTCAATGTTGTTGAAGGATCAACTGTATTGGAAACTGGGTGCAGATTATGCTCACATACACATTTGTCAAAATGATCAAATTCTAGGCATAATTGTTCATTTCAATTTATATAAAACATACTATAAAAATTAATAAAACCTCTGTTTTGATTGATTTCTCTTACTCCTGAAACCTCCTCCAATTACAATATAATGCTTTAGTTTGGTACCTATCACAACTTCATAGGGATAGAATAGAGAGATTGAAGAAAACAAAGCTAAGCTTCTCCTAAAGATAAAGATATTTGATTAACAAACGGAGCAGGGTAAATTTAAAAATGAGGAAATTCAAATTAAAAGAATGTATGAATTAATAAAAAAAGAACATATGGCCATATATTATGTTATTGCCCTAAATCTACTATCATTAGTCATAAATAATAGCTAGAGACAGGCTATGAATGAAACCCACTCTTTATAAATCAATAACAGGTGTAATGTGAGGACTATAGTAAGGGCCTAAAACATTGCAACAATTGTAATCTTGATCAGCCACTGTCAATTCCCTTTGCTTTTCTGTAATTGCTACTCTGGAATCACATAGCTGGTAGTTATAAACCTAAAAGTAGTTTGTGACATACCCCTACTGGAAGGGCTGAGCCACCCAGATCAGTAGCCCACACCTAGGAACTAGCTCAACTGGTCTTGTAACCCCCATCCCAAGAACTGATTTAGCAAAGAATACCATTTCTACACCCCTGTGTTTCTGCCCCAAACCTAGCTAATTAGAATATCCAATTGCTTAGCCTTTTGCCCACCAAACTGTATTTCTCAAAACCCTTTCTCCTAAATTTTCAGGAAGAAGGATTTCAGAAATTTCTCCAACCTCCTTGCATGATGCCTGTGATATTAAACTCTTTCTCTGTGGCTTATGCCTGATGCCTCAGTTGATTGGCTTCCTCTTTGGTGTCAGGCAATAAACCTGATTAGATGGTACTATGAATTTAAAATTAGAAATATTTTCTCTGTTTTTCTTCATAATATAGGTAGTAATAGAATTTTCACAAAAATTTCTGGTGATTCAAAGCCAATAAAAAAGTCAGTAGGTTGTCAGTTTTCATTACCTCAGTTAGATGACAAATTCATCAAACAAGATACTTAAAATCCTCATTTCTCTTCCTTGTTCTCATGTCCAATCCATAAACAGTTTTTCTTTTGCTAACTCCAAAATATGACCTCTATTCCTATGACTATGAAGCCTGACATGAATGCAAACTCACCAAACGCACTTACATTGGCAGAACTGTACAAACAAGTTTCATAACCTTGGTATATAAACGTCTCACATTTGTGTTTTGTTGCTGTGTGATGGTGTCTTACTGACAGGTGTCATTATTGCTGTGTGTTTTTGTGTGCCATTGCAAGAATGTCAGAGCCTGAATTAGAGCAACAAACAAACATTAAATGTCTTGTTAAATTTGGCAAGAGTGGAGGTGAAATCAGTGCCATGTTTAGTCCAAGTTTATGGACATAATGCCATGAAGAAAATGACTGTGTACAAATAGATGAAACATTTTTTTTTCTGAGGGAAAAGAAAGAATCACTGATAAAGGGAGGGCAGGACAGCCAGTAACAAGTAGAACTGACAAAAACATTCTAAAGGTGCATCAAAATCATCAAAATCATCAGCTGACTGTGAGGAGCACAGCAAACCAAGTAAACATTGATAGAGAAATGGGAAAATCTTAACTGAAAACCTTGGCATGAGAAAGGTGTGTGCGAAAAATAGATTCTTGCATCATGACATTGCACAGCTCACATGGCACTATCTGTGAGGGAGATTTTAGCCAGTAAACCAATAACTGTTTTGGGAAAACCTTCCCTACTCACCTGATCTTGTCTCAAATAATGTTTTTCTTTACCAAAAGATAGAAGAAATACTGAAAGGAAGACATTTTGATGATCCTTAGGACATCAAGGGTAATAATGACAACAGCTCTGATGGCCATTCTAGAAAAAGAGTTCCCAAATTGCTTTGTAGGGTGCACTAGGTGCTGGCATTGGTGCATAGCTTCCCCAAAGAAGTATTTCAAAGGTGACAATAATGCTATTTAACAATCAAGGAGTGTAACACTTTTTCTAGAATGAGTTAGCTAATACAATCAATAACCTTAAAACTTGATCTTTTAAAATACCTTCTACCATCAGAGAAACTTATAAAATTAATAATAACCTGATAACATTAAGCAAGATTGTATAGGGTTAAATTAAGAGTGGGGGCTTTGGAACCTAACCTTTGGTGTATGAATCTTCACTCCTCCATTATTAACCTTGTGAACTAGGACAAATTAAATAAGTTTCTTGTTGTTGCATTTTTCTCATCTAAAAATGAGATAATAGTCACAAGTAACTCATATAGTTGGTGTGAGTATTTCATAAATTATTATAATTAAATTCCTTAAAAGGCGATCTGGCACATAGTAAGGAGAACATAAACTAACAAATTGAAATGGGAGGAGGGAGGGGGTTTGGAGGGATCACTTCTGAGGTTTGTCTTATAGGGGTACAGGTGAATCTTTCTAAGAGTAGAATGTGAACGTTTTAAAGCAATAACTGAGAAAATGACATGAAGGCTGTGTTGACCAGTT
>CAUYTI010040485.1:0-22473 GCA_963575145.1 Galago senegalensis
GGATTTATAGCTTGCTGAACTTCTTTCTGGGCTCAGCTCCCCGTCTCTGGCTTCATAGATTCTGATTCCAACCAGTTTTTCTTCCTTTGCTCAGGAGCCTCTGACCAGGGTTGCTACCAGTCGGCCATCTTCCCAGAATCCACTCCTCTTTTGTAATTTTTTTTCCCACTTTCTGGAGGTTCCAGAATTTTTTGTGTCTACGGGAGAAAGAGTTTTTGTGATATATCCTGGTGTCAGAATGCTGAGAAATGTATTACAATAAAGACAGCAATGAATGACTTGCTGGATGAAGACCATAGAGGAACTAGAATAATTTGTCCATAGAAAAGAACTGGCATCCACTTCTCTAGCATCTTCTTAGCTGAGAATCAGAGTTGGATTTTGGATTGACTTGCAGTGTGGGTTTCACTGAAAACCCAACTGACTAATTCTGTAGGCAAATAGGTCTCCTTAGACCTGACAGTACAGAGCAGCAGCAGAGCAGAAGAGCCAAGAATACAGGGTCTGGGCCAAGTATACAGGGGCTGGTGCCTAATGGTCTGAGTCCTAATTCTCCTTGGACTCTGCATGGACCTTGTAGAGTAATAGAGACCCTTCTATTTCTAAGTTCCCTGTTATGAGATGTGGAAATCATAATGTGTGTAAAAATGATCAAACACATGTAAGGCCATAAGAAGACTGGTGCTTCATTAGGGCCCTACAGCATTTAGTCATAAAATGTGTGAAAATAGTAAGCAAGACAGTCAAGAGCTTTTGAATACCTGGCAGGTGCGTGGATGGCTTCAGGGCAGGAAAGGTTGTAAGTTTACTTCATCGTTTCTGTGGGAGTGATGCTTTATAGCTCTTTTTGTTACATTATGTGATACCAACACTAGCCCTGAAATATAAATTGAGCAGGGGTCATAATCCATACTCTGCATTTTAGAGACCTGAATTTGGAGATTTTTTGTGACTTTCCCAGAAACACAACACTGGTAAGTGATGGATTTAGGATAATAATGTAGTTGATTTTCTGGAGACATAGATCTCTGAATCAAGAGCTCTTTTCATATCCCTTCTCAAGTACCCAGACTCCAGACTGATGATCCAGAAGAGGAGGCTGAGTCAATAGAAGGGATCATAGCATAACTTTGCCTTCTGCCTCTAGGATCTATCCCTGACCTCAAATGTGACCATTTTCTGCCAGCAAAGCTCCTCTGAATGGTAAGTTCAAATGTGCAACCCTCTTACCCCAGGAATCTTCACACTGTCCAGTGACTTGGCAAGAGCCTTCCCATCACCAATTGATCATTCAATGTGGCCAGGGGTCAGTTTGGCTCCCAAGCTGGCTCAGAATCCTGGATGTTCCAAACCAACTGCCACCTGCCGGCTATATCAAGAATTACAATCCCTTCTATTGATCCATCCTGTGGGAGCAGTTCCTTGGGAATTATTAGGAAGGTGACCACCTGGGCTGGAGTCTAAATTGAATTAAGTCTGAGGTCCCCACTGTCTCCCTGATGACTTATATGAACAACTGTCTGAGCAGCCTAGGCTGAGAATGGGCAGGGGAAGCACCAGCACAGAGTGTGTACGCTGCTGCTCACCTCCTTCCCCTCCAAACTCATTCAGGACAAACTCCCCAACCCTCCCCTACATCTCACAGGGTATGGGCAGAGACTCACCTCCTCTAAGAGGGCCCACAGATAGAACTGGGGAACCCATTCCAGGACACTTCTTTGGGCAACACAGACCCACCTTCTTTTTTCCACTGAATGTCTATCCCACTAACTCTCAGGACTGTCCCTTCTCACCACTCTTCCTGGCAACACTCAAACCATTCCATAGATATACCACTATGAAATCTCATTTTCCTTCCTTTCAAATACCTCTGGCTTTAGACTGCACTACAATTTGTTTTGGGTGGCCTTTTATTCCCTTCTCGGTAGTGTCTCTTGCTGTATTTGGTGTCAGGATTCTCCAAATCTAGTGGAGGTGGTGTGGGTGTGTTCTTTCCATAGCTATTCTCTGGAAGTTTGTACAACATTTCATTAGGAAACAGTAAGTTTTCCTAAATAAAAACAATTTAAGGCAACCAACTTAAAGGTGTTAGTTAACTATATAAATTTAGAAATAAAATAGAACTGTAAGATACATTCATAAATCTGTAGACAAAGTAAAGTTAGCGAATTAAAAACCAATAAGGAGAAGATTTTGAGCAGAAGCTAATGGCCACATTTGAAGAAATAACAACCAGAAGATTGGTAAGAGCATAGCAGCCCAGCAGGAGTTCAAATTTCCCACGTTGAAGGAGTCTACAAATAAATGAAGGTAAGACCATGATAGTTCTCTGAAATATGGAGTTCCCAACTAAATGCTTTAAATGTCACAGTTAAAATGTTAGGCAAGATATACATCATCACTTCACCATAGTGACAAATAATCACAGAACTTTGCGAGTTAACACAGGCCACCCAATGGGATCCAACTGCCTCTGTGAAGACCAGTTAAATTTTAAATGTACAAGGGTGTCATTTAAAAGAAAATTTTTTCGTCAAACATTAAATCTCATACACATAATTATTCTGTTTATGAAATCACATTAAGTGAGAACAAAGTCCAGCCCCCCAAATATATTTGGTAGTGAATGTTTCAAGATGAAAAGGGACGAAACTGACATGTTGAGAATAAAAAGAAGTTCCCAATGTGATTTAAAAACCATCCCCACCCAGGCATAGAGTTATTGAGTCACCAGGTATTCTGTGATTGCATAATTAATTGTTTCTGTAAATTAACAAATAATGCTTTAAATTCATTGTGCCTCTATATGGTACATCATTTGTCAAATGGTATAAATACTTCTTTATCACTTATGTATATTTCCTTTGTTCTGTGTTCAGTTAAGTACACGTACTTAGTTAACAAGGTCTGTGAGTAAACAGGTCACAGAGCAGTTTCTCTGTCATTGTATAAGGAAAGGCTGACTAATGACTCAGTAATGTTTTTTAAATTATTGTTATATGTTCACCATTTGCTTGTTGGATGGTATGTAGATAACAATTTTTTTTTTTAATGAAGAGGTTCAGATACCTCACACTCTAGGATTAAACATGTGTTCTGGCTCATATGTGAATAATCAGTCTCACCCATTCTTATGTTTGGTCCAAACCCACAAAGAGGATTCATGTTGCTCACCACACAGAAATCCAATATCAGCTAACCAGGATTGTCAGTAAGGAAAGGATTTAATGGAGGAGAAGGATCTACTGGGAGGTGGAGGCACAGACTACCTCAAATTTGCCTTCCTGACCATTAGTGTCAGGGGTTGTTATGGAGGAGAAAATGAATGACACACAAAGGGAATGAACATCATTACATGTTGGGGTGGAGTGTGGGGCACACAAGTGCAGTGGTAAATCATGTTAGTACATACATCTCATGAAGGGAATATGATGGATACTTCCTCCCCAGGGTGGGGAGCATAGGATTATAATGACCTAGCTGTTAATATGGGTCATTTTTTCATTCTCAGGCACAGGCTCACTGGATCCTTGGTCACAATCTGTGGAAAGGAGGTGGTGTAAGGCTCTGTATTTATCTCATGCCTAGAAGGACTTTGTACTGTTCCCCCAGAAAGAAACTCCAAAGGGAACATATCAGTGCACCAGAAAGTTACAAAGTTCTCCTTAGCAAATCTTATTGGCCTGAGAACTTGAACCATAAGAGAACTACAAAAAAGTTGTTGTTTATTGAAAGTTTTATTGTTTATAGATCCAGTTACAATATTAGACATAGGAAGGGAATAGAAAAGCCTTCAATCCAAGGAACAAGAGAAATTATTAGGATAAAAATGAAATGATTGCCTTATTTAAAACAAAGTGAATGCCTGGCAAGACATGAGACATTCCAGGACAAATCCCCATCTCTGCTGATTCTTCCTAGAACAGTGAAGGTAATAAATAAATCATTGAGGAGAGATAGCAGCTGTATTAACATAGAGGGATTATGTAGTTGAGGGGTGTGGGAAGGAACAGGTGATGTTCTAAACAAAGGATTTTTTTTTGAGATAAAGTCTGACTTTGTTGCCTTTGGTAGAATACTATGCTGTCAGAGCTGACAACAACCTCTCACTCTTTGGCTGAAGAGTCTCTCTTGCCTTAGGCTCCTTACAGCTGGACTACAGGTACCTGCCACAATGCCCAGATATTTTTAGAGATGGAGTCTTCCTCTAGCTCAGGCTGGTCTCAAACTGCTAAGCTCAAGCAATCCCCCCTGCCTCAACCTCCCAGAGTGCTAAGATTACAGGTGTGAGCCACTGTGCTGGGCTTCCTAAATGGAGGAGTCCTTTTAATAGTTCTCAAATGGATAGAAAAATGTGTATATATGTGTGAGTATCTTACATATACATATATTTGTGTTTATATATACATACAGATATACACAGGTTTGGTCTATATATGTATGTATGTATTCTTCTATATTTGTATATCTTATATATATGTTTAAGAAAGAAAGATATATCTTTGAATGCCAAAATGGGGGAGAATATGAAAAATAATTGGGAAATATATTAAAAAATGTGAAACCATCTGGTTAGAGGAACAGCGTTTGAAAGGCAAGAGCAGTTCAGACTCCCATTTGTAGACAACTGTTAGACTGAGCAGGGGACTTTCCTTCCTGCTGCCTCCTGAGTGCCCACATTAGAGGGATAATTAACAAGTAAATGTAGGCAAAACCTTTAGAAAGTTTTGCAGCAGTGTCGGTGCTATCTGACTGCTCATGTAATACATCTGGACGGATGTCCAGATTCTAACTGTTGCTACTTCCAGACGGAGGACCTGGTAGGCTGTAGAAAGGGAAGGACGGAACCCAGGTTTTTTTTTTTTTTCTTTTTGTAGAGACAGAATCTCACTTTACTGCCCTCAGTAGAGTACCGTGGCAGTGTCACACAGCTCACAGCAACCTCCAACTCCTGGGCTTAGATGATTCTCTTGCCTCAGCCTCCCGAGTAGCTGGGACTACAGGTGCCTGCCACAATACCTGGTGATTTTTTTGTTGCGATTTGGCCAGGGCTCATATGTTCTTCCCACTAAGGTGCCTATAGGTGGGTTTATACCCACCACCCTTGGTATATTTGAACCCACCATCCTCGGCCCTACTCAGTGAGCCACAGATGCCTCCCAGAACCCAGGTTTTAATGTCACACTTTTGTACCTTTTGTCGTTGCTGTAAGAGTGTTATTCTTGTGCTCTTGTTATGAAATTTTCTTTATAAAAAGCTTCCTTCCACAAGATAGGTGTAAACAACCATTTTATTTTGCTCATGGTTCTCAGGGACAGGAATTCAGACAGGAGGCAGTGGAGATGGCCCTCTCCCTCTCCTGCCTACTGATTTGTCTGGGGTCTGCAGAGGAGACTGACTGCCTGGGGTTGAACCTAAAGTCGGTATCATCTGGAGGTGACCTCACTCACAGGTCTGCACTAGAGTGTGGGTTTGGCTGAAGGACCTACAGGACCCCCATGTGGCCTGGGATTCCCAGCAGCAGAGAAGGCCAAGGACCTTCAGAGCTCTCACTTGGTGACCAAGGGCTGCACAGTTGAGTTACCTTGTGAACCAGGAAGAGGTTCTTGGCCTTTGCAAACATGACCTTGAAGGATACATAGTGTCATTCTGCCTGGGTCTAAGTCCCAGCATGGACATTTCCTAGGGAGCAATCAAGGTTCCTGTGGCTCACTTTTCTTCTCTATGAAATGGGGATATAATAGGAGATACTTTGTGGGGCTTCTATAAAGACTAAGGCTGTTAATGGTTTGAATCAGAAAACAAGGCCTGGCAGAGTGGGCACTCAGGGAAGGCTGGCTGTCATCATCCTCAATTTTGTACAGGTGAGGATGGTGAAATGGAAAGTGACATCACTGATTAATTTCACTTGGCTACATCAGTGGGGAACCAGGTCAGTGAGGAGCCCTGGTCTGACAGAGTCTTAATGACAAGCCTGTCACTCCTGGAAGTTCTGGGACTATCTTTCCACCATACAGGGCTCTGCCTCTGAGTTCCAGAGTCCTTTCCCAAGGTTGAAGGAACATCCTGTGATGGTGGAAATGTTCTCATATGTTCTTCCCACTAAGGTACCTACAGGGAGATACTAAGCACTTGAAATACAGCACATTCCACGGAGGAACCATGTTTTTAATTCAGGTCCACTGCTGTGCCTGGCTCTTTGCTTGGCTCACTGGCTGCCTAGAGTTTGTCAAGACCACAGAATTCTCCTCTGCCTCAGGGCCTTTGCATTAGTTCTTTCCTGTGCACATAATACACTTTCCCACTTCTCTCCCCCCACACAAGTCCCAAATCTTGGGTCCCAGTTTTACGTCCATGAAGAGGGCCTCCTCTATCCTGTGTGGAAACTTTCGATAACAGTGTTGGGCTGGGCCAGTGTGACACAGTACTCATATTAGCTGCTCCACCCTCCAGGAGGTTCCCCAGGGCTTCCCAGGGACAATGAACAAAGGTAAGAATAATGCAATTGTGAGAAAAGAAATGTAGTTGTTAAGTATTGCAGCACAAAGTGAGCCCTGTACTGTATTTGGGAGAAGGAGAGTGAGGTTTGTGTGGACTAGAACTGTCATCATATCCCCCATTTGGAGCCCTCCTCCCACAGAAAGGAAGGCTTTGAGTTTTAGGGGTGGAATATCAAAGTCTGCTTCCTCATAGAAAGATGCCCGTGGCTGCCATCATTGTAATACACTTCCCAGGATCATCTTCAGAATATAAAAGTGCTCCCTCAGGGGATAAGAAATCAACTCTTAGGCCATACGGGGCATGAGAAAAATTCACCTACAGCCACACAACAGTTAACATCCTGCACATCAGTCAGGAGAAGGTGCAGTGAAAATTCAACTATGATTTCACTTGAGGATAACGATTCTGTGTCCCATATTTAAGACAAGATTTTACAATAGCCAAACCCTAGTGTTGAGATATTTCAAGTGTGGAAATTGAAAATTAATAAGTCAAGCACTAGAGCTACAACTACAGATGTGAACATATATTGACAGTTTGGACTAGAGTGTGGTTCACTTTTAACAGTAAAGAACATCTCAACCAAACATTTAGACATTTAGCAGCTTGTTAAACATTAGCTAAAATGGATCTCCCCCTGAAACAGTGTTGTCATTTAAAAAGTTAATACATATGATGCAGAACAGATCTGAATTAACAGAAATACCAAAGAGCTTGTACCAACGTTCTCATGTACATTCTCCTCAGGTTCCTTTTTTCTTTTTCTTTTTTTGGCTGGGGCTAGGTTTGAACCTTTCACCTCTGGCATATGGGGCCAGCACTCCTTTGAGCCACAGGCGCTGCCCCTCAGTTTTCTTTTTAAAATAGCATTTCATGTAAGGGTGCTTCATTTGTTACAATGACTAAGCCTATATCAACATATAATTGTGAACCCAAGTGCAAAATTTTCATTGTGGCTTACTCTGTATTACACAGTCTGTGAATCTGGATGACCTCATGTCATTCATTAATATTACAAAATTGTGTCCCACCCTAAGCCTCACCTGTGCTGTGCCTGTCAGTCCCTTATACCTCTGGCAACCAGTAATCTTTGCCCTTTCCCTGCTATGTTTCTCTTCCAGAAGGTTAGATGGTTAAAGTCATACCAGGGGAAGCTACTTAAGATGATATGTTTAACTGAGAAATATACAGTTAAGGTTTTAAAAAAACAACTTTTAGCAGCTGAATATCTCAATGGTTTTGATCACTCAATAATACACTGTTGGATCAGTGTATCAAAGTCTGTTGGAACATTAACCTTGTGAAGGATTGCTTCCAGTTTGAGCAATTATAAAGAAAACTCCTAATATTTTTGCATAGTTCTTTTGGTGTCTATAATTTTTTATGTTATTTGGGTAAGTTCTTAGGAGTAAGATCTCTTGCTTGTATCGCAAGACCATGTGTTTGTAAGAATTTGCTACAATTCAGTAGTGAAACCATCTGAAACTTGGGTGGGAGGTGTTAAAAGTTGTCAATTACTGATTTGATTTCCGAAATATAGATTCAGATTATCTATTTCCTCACAGGTGAGTTGTATGTAGTCAAAATTAGAAAATGGCAAAGGTGACAACTTCATAACAATGCATGATGGCATCGCCTCTATCCCTGGGAGCAGTCACTGCTCTTCCACACTCTGTGATCCTCCTGTCCAGGAAACCTTGGCCCTCATAAACCTAGTCTCTGCCTTCTCACTTTACATACTGCGGCTGGGGGAGAGGAGGTTTTACCTTTAAAACAGGGATAGGAGACAGACTTGACACTCGGAATATTGGAAATCAAAAGCAGATGCTCAGAGCTTCCCCATTTTGTCACATTGTTGGAGAAAATTGTGTAACTTCTCAGCTCCCTCTTCCATCCCATCTCTTCCCCTTCTCTCCACTGGCCTCCCTTTGCCTCAACCACATTCGGTTTCTTCCTGCCCCAGAGACTATGCACCTGCTGTTCCCTGCCCTGAAGTGCTTTTCCATGTACAGCCTCACAGTATCCCCCAAAGCCTTCCTTGATTTGGGAAGTAGGGTAGAAAGGAAGTATCTTTTCAAGGAATAAGGTGGCTTGAGTAGTTTTGGTTGTTGGCAAATAAACAAAAATTATATAATAACGTTATGTCATGCAGGAGACCCCTGTATCTTGGCCACTGATTTCTACATTCTCAGCACAGGCACTAAGTCAGTATGGGCAGGATTTAAAAGCAACTACACTATAAATTTAAGTAATTTTTTCATACTTATGGTTTAAAAATAAAAAATCTCCAAAAATGTAGGAATGAAGTAAAAATATTTGACACTGTTTTTAGCTCCATTTATTTTGGTCTCACCCCCAAATTTCTTAATTAATTTTTTAAATTCTTCTTGAATCTTGTTTGTATTTTCTTTTTTTCTCTTTTTAATTATTTTTAATTAAATCATGTTTGTATATTGATGCATTTATGGGGTTCAGTGTACTGCTTTGATATACAATGTGAAATGCTTACATTGAACTAAGTAACACATCCAGGACAATTATACTCATTTCTTAATTGTTTTGAAATGTATCATTGCATCATGGACATTAGGTGAGGTCCCCCCAAATACCCTCCCTCATCTTTTATCCCCTCTCCCCTTCCCCTTTTTCTCTTCCCTTCTACTTTCTGGACTATAGTTATGTTTTGCCATTTGTATGAATGTGAGGGTGGTTATATATTGATTTCTTAGTAGTATTGAATACATTGGATACTTTTTCCCCCATTATTGAGATACTTTACTAAGAAAAATATGTTCCAGCTCCATACAGGTAAACATAAAATGTGTGACGTCTCCATCTTTTTTATGGCTGCATAGTATTCCATGATGTACATATACTGCAATTTGTTAATCCATTCATGGGTCAGTGGGCACTTAGGCCATTTCTATGTCTTGGCTATTATGAGTTGGGCTGCAGCAAACATTCTGGTGCAAATGTCTTTGTTCTAAAATGATTTTTGATCATCTGGGTATATACCTAATGGAGGAATTGCAGGATCGAATGGTATGTCTACTTTTAGTTCTTTTAGTGTTCTCCAAACTTCTTTCCAAAAAGAATGTATTAGCTTGCATTCCCACCAGCAGTATAGAAGTGTTCCCTTCTCTTCACATCCATGCCAATATCTATAGTTATGGGTTGTTGTAATGTGGGCTAATCTTACTGGAGTTAGATGATATCTCAAAGTGGTTTTGATTTGTGTTTCTCTGATGATTAAGGATGATGAGCATTTTTTCATGTGTTTGTAAGCCATGCTCCTGTCTTCATCAGAGAAGTTTCTGTTCAGACTCTTGCTCACATAGAAATGGGGTCATACTTTTCTTATTGATTTGTCTGTGTTCTCTGTAGATTTTAGTTATCAGACCTTTGTTGGAAGCATAACTTGCAAAAATTTTCTCCCATTCTGAAAGTTGTCTGTTTGCTTTGCTTACTGTGCTCTTGGCTGTGTAAAAGCTTTTTAGTTTGATCAGATCCCAGTAATGAATTTTTGGGGTTGTTTCAATTGCCTGGGTGTCCTCCTCATAAAATATTCTTCCAGATGAATTTCTTCAAGTGTTTTCCCTGCACTCTCTTCTAGTATTTTTATAGTTTCATATCCTAACTTTAAATCTTTTATCCAGTGAGAATCAATTTTTCTTAATGGTGAAAGGTGGGGGTCCAATTTCATTCTTCATTAGGTCTCCAGCCACTTCACCCAGCACCATTTGTTAAATAGGGAGTCTTTACCCTACTGAATATTTTTGATAGGCTTGTCAAAGATCAAATGGCAATAAGTAGCTGGGTTCATCTCTTGGGTCTCTATTCTGTTCCATAAATGTACCACTCTGTTTTTGTGCCAGTATCATGCTGTTTTGATCACTATAGATTTATAGTATAGCCTGAAGTCTGGTACTGTGTGATACCTCCTGATTTGTTCTTTTTTTATTATTTATTTTTCTTACTTATACATGTGTATATTAGGTTTTCACCTTTGCCATCACAGAATTAAAAAGGCTAAATTTAATGACAATAACAATATTTAACATAAGGACTGAGAAAAAAAACCTCATAAAGAATGAATGAAGATAAATACATTCAGAAAAGAAATCAGACAATTGCTGCAACAGAATTTTAAGCAATAATAAAATTCTAAGCAAAGAAATGCAAAGAAAGTAACATTCACATTGTCAGATAGAAGTATGTCTATTATAGAATACAGTGATCAGTTAACTTCTTATTATTTTGTTTTTTACAAAGTCTCAAAAAAATAGACAACTAATATTTATAAATAAAAGTAAAAGATAATTTCAAAAAAACAGATCATACCAAATCTTATAGACAGAAAAAGAAATACTTCAAAATCTTTCTACCTAATCTGGATACATCTGATATTAAAATTGGAGAAAATGTATTATTATAAAGAGGAAATTACAAACATATTTCACTTATAAATGAGGATGCAATATGGTAAACAACATATTAACATGTTGAATTAAAAATTAATGTTTAAGTAATGTACTTTGGTCCAAATTAAATACAATTTATATAAGAATTAGTCACTAATTTTTTTCTTTTTTTTCCTTACCCACACCCCCTCCCTCCTTCTCTGTCCAGTATCCCCTTCCCACATGCCCCACCACTTCATTAATTGTCTTCATATCAAAGTTGAATACAGAGGATTCTTACTTCTCCATTCCTGTGATGCTTCACTAAGAATAATGTGTTCCACCTCCATCCAGGTTAGTACAAATGCTGTAAAATCTCCATTGTTTTTGATGGCTGAATAATATTCCATGGTATACATATACCGCAGCTTACCAATCCATTGCTGGGTTGAAGGACATTTAAGCTGTTTCCAAATTTTAGCGATTGTAAATTGGGCTGCAATAAACAGCCTAGTACAAGTGTCTTTATAGTAAAAGATTTTTTTTTTCCTTCTGGATAGATGCCTAGTAATGGGATTTCAGCATCAAATGGGAAGTCTGGGTTGAGTTCTTTAAGGTTTCTCCATACTTCCTTCCAAAAAGGTTATATTAGTTTGAAGTCCCACCAGCAGTGCAAAAGCGTTCCTTTCTCTCCACATCTGCACCAGCATCTGCAGTTTTGAGATTTTGTGATATAGGCCATTCTCATTGGTGTTAGATGATATCTCAGGGTTGTTTTAATTTGCATTTCTCTGATAATTAGGGATGATGAGTATTTTTTCATATCCTTAGCCATTTGTCTATCAGCTTTGGAGAAGATTCTATTCATGTCTCTTCCCCATTGATGTATGGGGTTGTTAGATTTTTCTTGTAGATTAATTGAAGTTCTGCATAGATCCTGGTTATTAGACTTTTGTCTGATTCAAAATATGCAAATATCCTTTCCTGTTGAGTAGGTTGTCTATTTGCTTTGGTTGTTGTCTCCTTGGCTGTACAGAAAATTTTCAGTTTCATTAAATCTCATTTGTTTATTATTGGTGTTGTTGTTATTGCCATGGAAGTCTTCCTCATAAAGTCTGTCCCCAGGCCAATAGCGTCCAGTGTTTTTCCTATACTTTCTTTGAGGATTTTTATTGTTTCATGCATTAAATTTAAGTACTTTTTCATCTTGAGTCAATTTTTGTAAGTGGAGAAAGGTGTGGGTCCAATTTCAATCTTTTATATGTGGATATCCAGTTCTCCCAGCACCATTTGTTAAATAGGGAGTCTTTCCCCCAGTGGATGTTCTTGTTTGGTTTGTTGAAGATTAGGTGGCTGTAAGCTGTTGGTTTCATTTCCAAGTTTTCTATTTGATTCCAAATATCTATGTCTCTATTTTTGTGCCAGTACCATATTGTCTTTTTTTTGTATTTATAACAAGTAATACTAGTTTTTTTTATTTTTGTTTTTTATTGAATGGTAACTATGTACATTAATGCACTTCTGGGGTACAGTGTGGGGTTTTCACATGCATTCTGAAATACTTCCATCAAACTGGTCAACACAGCCTTCATGTCATTTTCTCAGTTATTGCTTTAAAAGGTTCACATTCTACTCTTAGAAAGATTCATCTGTACCCCTATAAGACAAACCTCAGAAGTGATCCCTCCAAACCCCCTCCCTCCACCCATTCCCTCCTCCCTTCTCCCTCCCCCCTCCCCATATTCTTAGGCTATTTGGTTATAGCTTTCGTATAAAAGGTATAAATTAGTTTCATAATAGGAGTGTGTACATTGGGTACTTTTTCCTCCATTCTCGTGATACTTTGCTCAGAAGAACATTCTCCAGCTCCATCCGTATATGTACACCATGGAATACTGTGCAGCCATTAAGAAGTACCATATTGTCTTGACCACTATGACCTTATAATACAGCCTAAAATCTGGTATAGTAATACCCCTGGCTTTGTTTTTTCTAGTTCCATACAAAGTGCAGAATCATTTTTTCCAAGTCTTGAAAGTAGGATGTTGGTATTTTAATAGGGATGGCATTGAATCGGTAAAATACTCTGGGAAGTATAGATATTTTAACAATGTTGATTCTTCCCAGCCATGAGCATGGTATATTCTTCCATTTGTTGATGTCCTCTGCTATTTCCTTTCTTAGGGTTTCACAATTTTCTTTATAGAGGTCCTTCACATCTTTTGTTATGTATTTCATTTCCTAAGTATTTCACTTTTGTTGGGGCTATGGTGAGGGGAATTCTGTCCTTAATTATCCTCTCATTTTGGCTATTGTTGGTATAAACAAAAGCAACTGACTTGTGGACACTGATTTTATATCTTGAGACATTACTGTATTTTTTGATGACTGCCAAGAGTCTTGTGGTTGAGTCTTTGGGGTTCTCCAGGTATAAAATCATATCATCAGCAAAAAGGGAGGGTTTAACCCCCTCTGCTCCCATTTGGATGCCCTTTATTTTCTTGTCTTGTCTAATTCTATTGGCTAAAACTTCCAGCACAATGTTGAATAGTAATGGTGACAGAGGACAACATTGTCTAGTTCCAGTTTTAAGAGGAAAAGCTTTCAGTTTTACTCTGTTCAGTAAAATACTAGCTGTGGGTTTGTCATAGATAGCTTCAATCAGTTTAAGAAATGTACCACCTATGCCTATACTCCTCAGTGTTCTAATTTTAAAAGGATGCTGGATTTTCTTAAATGCTTCTTCTGTATCTATTGAGAGAATCATGTAGTCTTTGGTTTTGCTTCTTTTGATATGGTGAATAACATTTATAGACTTGCGTATAGTATATTAAACCAGCCTTCCATTCCTGGGATGAAACCTACTTGATCCTGATGTGTGACTTTTTTGATGATAAGCTGTAATCATTAACTAAGATTTTATTGAGAACTTTTGCATGTATATTCATTAGTAAAATTGGTCTGAATTTCTCCTTTTTAGTTGAGTCTTTTCCTGGTTTTGATATCAGGGTGATGTTTGCTTCATAGAACATGCTGGGGAAGATTTCTTCCTCCTCAATTTTTTGGAATAATTTCTGCAGTATAGGAGTAAGCTCTTTTTTGAAGGTTTGATAGAATTCTGGCATGAAGCCATCAGTACCAGGGCATTTTTTTGTTGGGAGATTTTTCATTGTTTCTTTGATCTCAGTGCTTGAAATTGGTCTGTTCAGGAGATCTATTTCATCTGGGCTAAATCTAGGGAGAGAGTGTGATTCTAAATATTGATCCATTTCCTTCACATTATCAAATTTCTGGGCATACAGTTTCTGGTAGTATTCAGAGATAACCTCTTGTATCTCTGTGACATCAGTTGTTATTTCTCCTTTATCATTTCTGACTGAGGTTACTAGAGATTTTACTTTTTTACTTCTAGTCAGTCTTACCAAGGGTTTATCTCTTTTATTTATTTTTTCAAAAAACCAAATCCTTGTTTCATTAATTTTCTGAATGATGCTTTTGTTTTCAATTTCATTAATTTCTGATTTAATTTTGGATATTTCTTTTCTTCTGCTGGGTTTAGGATTATATTGTTCTTCTTTTTCCAATCCCATCAGATGGCTTGTGAGTTTTCTGATGTGTTCTCTTTCTGTTTTTTAGATGTAGGCTTCTAAAGGGATAAGTTTTCCTCTCAGGACTGATTTTGCTGTATCCCGTAGGTTTTGGTAGCTTGCGCCATTGTTGTTATACTCAAGGAAGTTAATGATTTCCTTTTAAATTTCTTCCTGCACCCAGCTATCATTCAGCATAAGGTTGTTTAACTTCCATGCCTTTGTGTGAGGTTGAGCGTTATTGCTGGAGTTGAGTTCCACTTTTAGTGCCTTGTGGTCTGAAAAGATGCAAAGTAGAATTTCCATTCTTTTGATTCTGTTGAGGTTGCTTTGTGTCCTAGGATATGATCAATTTTGGAGAATGTTCTATAGGATGATGAGAAGAATGTATATTCTTTATCTTTTGGATGGAGTGTTCAATATATTTCTATCAAGCACAGTTGTTCTGGGATCTCATTTAAATCTCTGATATCGTTGTTTAATTTCTGTTTGGAGGATCTGTCCAGCTCTGGGAGAAGGGTATTAAAGACATCTGTTATTATGGTGTCATAGGATGTAATATTGTTCAGACTAAGCAAGGTCTGTTTCAAGAATCTAGGAGCATTTAAATTGGGTGCATAAATATTTAGAATTGAAATGTCTTCCTGTTGTATTTTTCCCTTGATCAATATGAAGTGACCATCATTATCATTTGTAACTTTAGTTGCTTTAAATGTACATGTATCTGAAAATAAGATTGCAACCCTTCTTTTCTTCTGACTTCCATTTGCCTGAAAAATTGATTTCCAACCCTTAACTCTGAGTTTTAATTTGTCTTTTGACATGAGGTGTGTTTTCTGCAAACAGAAAATAGATGGCTTGTGTATTTTCATCCAATCAGCCAATCTATGCCTCATCAATGGGGAATTCAAGCCATTAACATTTATTGAGATAATTGACAAGTGGGGTTGCATTCTATTCATCTTATTTTGTGAAAGTCCATTGCTTAGTTTTGTCTTTTGCATCATTGTGGAAACTAGGTTCTGTCCTTTAATTTCTGGGTGTTTATTTTGCTGAAGGTCCATTGTGATGGTCAGTGTGTAGGACAGGTTGAAATATTTCCTGTAAAGCTGGTCTTGTTGTGGCGGATTTCCTCAGAGTTTGCATATCAACAAAAGATTTAATTTCTCTGTCAATATTAAAGTTTGGCAGGATATAGAATTCTGGGCTGGAAATTGTTCTGTTTAAGTAGGTTAAAGATAGATGACCATTGTCTTCAAGCATGAAAAGTTTCATTAGAGAAGTCCATGGTCACCCTGATAGGTTTGCCTCTGTAGGTCAGTTGGTGCTTACTCCTGGCAGCCTGCAAAATCTTTTCTTTTGTCTTGAATTTAGATAAATTCATCACAATATGCCTTGGAGAAAGTCTATTTGAGTTGAGGTGACCAGGGGACCAATATCCCTCTGAAAGAAGTATAACAGAATCTTGAGTGATATTTGGGACATTTTCATTTATAATATTCTTTAGAATGGCTTCCATTCCTCTGGGGCATTCTTCTTCTCCTTCTGGGATACCTATAAGTCATATGTTTGAACGCTTCATAGAGTTCCACAATTCTATCAATGACCATTCTGCTTTCTCTCTCTTCTTTTCAGCCACTTTAACAATCTGGGTTATCTCAAGAACTTTATCCTCTATCTCTGAGATTCTTATTCAGCATGGTCTAGTCTGTTGTTAATACTTTCTATTACATCTTTGAGTTCCCTAATTGCTTCAGTTCCTTCAGCTCTGCTATATCCTTTCTGTATTCTTCATATTGTCCATCTCTTATTTGATTCTGTTTTTGAATTTCCTTTTGGTTGTTATCCACTTTCTCAGCAATATCTTTCATTGTTTTTGATTGTTTTCCACTTTCTCAGCCCTTTCTTTCATTATTTTCATCATATGTGTTCTAAATTCCCTTTCTGTCATTCCTAACATTTCTTTATAGGAGGAATCCTCTGCCGCAGCTACCTTGTGATCCCTAGAAAAGGTTACTCTGGACTGGCATTTCATGTTGTCACGATTTTTCTGCTGATTCTTCTTCATGAGTGTTGTCTTATATCTGTTTCCTCACCCTCATTTTTCTTTCACTTCTTCTTGCTCTAAGTTACTATGCCACTGGCCTAAAGTTTTAATGAGTTCTTCTGGTGAAAGAGCAGAAGGATGAGAAGATTGAAGAGCAAGAAGGGAAAAAAAGATTTAAAAGAGAGAGAGAGAGAGATATGAGGGGGCGAGTAAAAGGAAGTATTGACCAAAAGTAAGAAACAGGAGTAATATAGGTGTACATAGGGTACTATAACCCACCCTTAAAGACCCCCAACCTCTGGAGGTTCCAGGTTGGGTTATTCCCTTGAAGTTAACAGCTCTTTGCCAGCCGGCTCAGACACAGTACCCCACCTCCACCAGGTAGAGAGGAAAGCCAAAAGTACTATAAATCAAACCATAACAAACAAACAAAAACCCTAATAGGATAAAATTAGGGGTTAAAAAAAATGATAGGGGCAGAAACACTGGCAAAGAGGAAATTCTAATTATTAAAGAAGGCAAAAATGGAAGATTGTATTTAAACTAGAATAATAAAAAAGAGAGAGAGAAAAATGTCCAAAAAAAAAAGTGTTGAAATTTAAAAAAAAATCCAAAAACCCCCAAACCATACAACCAAACGGTATATATATCTTGATAGGCTTGTCAACAATCAAATGGCAACAAGTAGCTGAGTTCATCTCTTGGGTCTCTATTCTGTTCTATAAATCTACCACTCTGTTTTTGTACTAGTATCATGCTGTTTTGATCACTATAGATTTTAGTATAGCCTGAAGTCTGGTACTGTGATACCTCCTAATTTGTTCTCATTTCTGAGTAATGATTCTTTTGTTTTCAATTTCATTTAATTATACCCTAATTTTGGTTATTTCTCTTCTTCAGCTTGGTTTGGAGTTGGAATGTTATTCCTTTTCCAGTTGCTTGAGATGATCCAAGCAACTGGAAACAGATTCTCTTTCTGTTTTCTTGATGAAGACTTCAAATGCTATAAATTTCCCTCTTAAGACTGCCTTTGCAGTATCCCACAGGTTTTTTTAATTTGTGACTTTGTTATCATTTTGTTCCAAAAATTTGGTGATTTCCTTCTTAATCTTGTCTTTGACCCAGCTATCATTCAGCCTAAGATTACTTAGCTACCATGACTTTGTTTGAGTATGAAGATTCCTGTTGCTGTTGAGTTCAACTTTTATTCCACGGTGGTCCAAGAAGATATAAGGAATAATTTCCACACTTTTAAATTTTCTGAGGTTAGACTTTTGTCCTAGGATATGATCTATTTTGGAGGATGACCTATGGGCTGATGAGAAGAATTTATATTCAGTTTTATTAGGGTGAAATGTTCTATAGAGGTCTGTAAAGTCCATTTGTTCTAAGGTCAGGTTTAAGTCTAATATTTCTTTGTTTAGTTTCTTCTTGGAGGATCTATCCCAAACTGTCAAATCTCCAACTATTATAGTGCAGGAAGATATCAAGTTTTTCATATCCATTAGATTTATGAATTGAGGAGCATTCTGGTAGGGTGCATAAATGTTCATTACTGAAATCTCTTCATGTTGGGTGTTTCCTTTGACAAATATGTAGTGACCTTCCTTATCTTTCTTTACATATATTGGTTTAAAGCTATTTGTATCTGCTACTAAAATTCCAAACCCTGATTTTTTTTCCTGGTTTCCATTTGCCTGTATTATACAAGTCCATCCCTTCACTCTGATTCTATTTTTATCCTTTAAGGTAAGGTCAGATTCTTGTATACAGCAGATATCTGGTCTGAGTTTATGTATCTGGTCAGCCAGCCTGTGCCTATTTAGAGGATAGTTTAACCCATTCACATTAATTTAGAGAATTGATAAGCCTGGTTGTGTTTTGGGTGTCATGATTTTCAGATATCCAATGGACATTTTTAATCCTATCATCACTGTGGAAGTTGAGTTTTGTTCAAAAATTTCTGGGTGAGTTTACTTTGGAAGTAGAGCACTGCACTGGTCATTGTGGAGGATAGGTCTGAGAATATCCTGGAGAGCTGGTTTAGTTATGACAAATTTCTTCAACATGTCTATGTCATTAAAGTATTTGATTTCTGCATCACAAATGAAACTCTGTTTAGCTGGATAGAGAATCCAGGGCTGGAAGTTGTTTTATTTTAGAAAATTAAGAATCTTCTTCTGGCTTGAAACATTTCATCTGAGAGATCTTCAGTCATTATGATATTTCTCCCTTTGTATATGATGCTTTTCTTATGTGTGGCTGCTTGCAGAATTTTGTCCTTCATCTTCACTTTGGCAAAGTTAATCACAATGTATCTAGGAGATGCTTTATTTGGACTGAGTCTTGCTGTGGTTCTGAATCTCTTGCAATACTTGGAAAATTCTCCTCCAAAATCTCTTGGAGTAGAGCATCTGTACCTTTAGGACTATCCTCTTCTCCTTCGTGAATTCTTATAAGATGAATGTTTGATCTTTTGGAGTCATCCCACAACTCTCTCAGGGAATGATCAGGTTTTGCTGTTCATTTGTCTGCCTATTTGAGTGTTGGGAAGGTTCAAAAGTTTTCTCTTCAGTTTTATAGATCCTTTCTTCTGCCTGGTCAACTCTATTACTGAGGGATTCTGTTGTATGTTGGAGCTCCTCAACGAACTTGTTTATTTCCTTGAGCTCTGCTCTTTTCTCATTATGTCCATATCTTTGATAACTTGGGCTTTGAATTCATTAATTTATTGAGACAACTTTAGAACTACTCTTTTGAATTCAATTTCTATCTTTTCTTCCATTTTCTTTATCTTATTTGCCATCCATATTCTTAATTGGATTTCTGACATTACTGCCATTTGTCTATGCATGGCATTTTCAGTTGTATTTCCTTTGTCATTTCTTGGGGGAGGGGGGTGATGTACTCTGGTTAGTCATGTTGTCAGAGTTCTTCTGTGGTTCCACATCATGTTTATTTTCCACCATTTGGTTATTAGAACTGGTAGGGTGAGATTGAATTAGGGTTCCCAGGTAGTACAGATAGCCCCTTCCCAAAGCACTAGGCTTTATAATTGTGGTTTATTTCCTAAAGCTTTACAAAGACCCCTATCAGAATTTTAGCTGGAGACTGTGGATCTACTACATGGTGAGATAGCACAAGGTAGCTATATTTTGATATTAGCCAACCTCTACCCTATCCTAAAAAACCACAGTATTAGGTTTAAATCTCCACTATGAAGAGATACAAACATCTGCGGTAGCCAACTCCCACCCTTCAGTTTTTTTCCACTACAGAACTTTGAAGGTTAACCTCAGAATGTCCCAGAGTAGACAGCCCCAGACACGGGTTCCAACCAAATTGTCTCAGGCAGTGCAAACCCTGCCCAAAAGAGTGGGATTCAAGGGTCTCAAACAGCACAATTGGAGCTAGGGATCTACACTCCCACCTGCCAGACTTAGTCCACACTGTTATCTACTTCTCTGCTCACAAGCCCAGCTGGCCAGGGGCCATGCCCCCACCCATAGGTCTCATCCAGCTAGCCACTGTTTGCCAGACCAGTGGAGTCAGGGGACCACGCCCCCACCTGCCAGTCTCAGTCCACTGCCTGGCAAGCTTCTGTTCACAGTCTCTGTTAGGGTCAGGGCACCGCACTCTACCTGCAGGTCTCAGTCATCACTTGGTAAGCCTCTGCTCACCTGCGCCGCTGGAGACAATGGACCACATCTTAGCCCTCAGGTCTTGGTTCACATCCAGTAAGCCACTGCTCAAGGGTTCTGTTGGAATCAGGGGACCACATCCTTGCTCTCAGGTCACAGTCCATGCCTATCAAGCCTCTGCTTGCAGGCCCAGCAGGGGCTGGTGACCAGCCCTGTCTGCCAATCTCAGTCCACACATGGCAACCACTCTCCTGCTGTGGGTGTTGTCAGAGCCAGGGGTTCTGCACCCTGTCCCACCAGACACAAACCAAACTGAGGGTCAACACTACCACTGGATGGGCATAATCATAACCAGGGGATGGCTTCTCCTCTTGCTTAGTGTCCCTTTCTTCCCACACCCTCTTTCTTCCCTGTTAGTCTCAGATTCTGTCCTGATGGTTGGCCATCCACACTATGACCAGATCTCCCCGGATAAGACAAAATACTCTATACTCTGCAGGGGGCAGAACTTAAGACTGCCTTGAGAGGGATAAAGGGTAGACTAGGACTTTGGATTTGTGGGGGAAAATATCTGTTCAATTTTATGCCTGGCGGAGTGGTATCTAGGTTCATAAGTGGGACCTCCCTGGAGAAAGAGACCTGGAGTTTAGCGGCTCTCTCTAGTGAGGTAAAATGAGAGGTTTTTTTGTTTCCTGCTCATTTGCAGATACCCTGTGGAAGGCCCCCTGCTTGGGGGAGCAGTCCCTTGTCCTCTAGTTGATAGGCTTTGTACCTATAATTTGTTTTCATGACTGCTATTCCTTGAAGTTAAAGCTTGCTGATCTTTCTTGGTTCATCTCCCTGTCTTTGGCTTTATAGAGTCTAATTCCATCCAGTTATTCTTCCTCTGCTTAGGAGCCTCTTCCAAGGGTTGCTACCAGTCAGCCATTCTCCCAGAATTGCTGTTTGTATTTTGTATTCATGAGATAGACCAATGATATATTCCCTCCCTAATTCACAAAATTATGGGTACTACACCATCTTTGCTGATGGTGTATTTCCTCTAGCCCTACATTCAGAGACCTTTCTAGACACCTTCATCACTGTTTTACTATTTTGATTTAAAATACAGCTGACAATTTACCAACACCAATTAATGAACATTAAGCTCTAAAGTGAGTGTTGTGTGGTGTCAAGTATTTTTTTAAATTTTACTTCTAATATTACATCTAGAAGATTTCTTAAATATTTAATTAATGACTTTATTTTTTTTTTTTGAGACAGAGCCTCAAGCTGTCCCACTGGGTAGAGTGCCATGGCATTACAGCTCACAGCAACTTCCAACTCCTGGGCTCTAGCGAGTCTCCTGCCTCCGCCTCCCAAGCAGCTGGGACCACAGGTGCCCACCACAATGCCTGGCTATTTTTTGGTTGCAGCTGTCATTGTTGTTTGGCGGGCCTGGGCTGGAGATTCGAATCCGCCACCTTAGGTGTACGTGGCTGGCGCCTTAGCCAGTTGAGCTAAAGGCGCCGAGCCTAATTAATGACTTTAATGACCATTCTAGACTATATGATTGAGAGAGTAGGTCTAGACTAGGCCCAAGTAACAAAAGCTGCAAACGTTTCTGCACGTGGAAACTGCCCCTGGTGAGAGCCAATCAGCAGTCCACTGATGTTGATGTAAATATGGCTGGCTGGCTGACTGCATACCTGTCAGCATGGGCAGAAACCAGCAGGGTGGGCCTAGCTCAACACCACCCTCCCATCCTGGTGGAACTCAAGCTGGGGGCTGAACTGGCCCAAGTAAGGCAGCACCCTATGTCTCAGGAAGCAAGAAGGGGTATCACACCACACATCAAGTGCCTCCTTGAGGTAGGAATTTTGGTCCTGTGCCAATCTCCTTGGAACATCCCCTTGCTCCCAGTCAAGAAACCCCTCACCAATGATTACTGACCAGTGCAGAACCCGAGAGAAGTCAACAAATGGGTAATGGGAATGCCTGCAGGCCTGGAGGAGGAGGTGGGGGCAGTTCGTGGGGAGCCGCGGTGCGGGCAGGGGCTGAGGCAGCCAGCGGGATTCCGGAGCGGACCGGAAGGCTCTGCGGGACCAGTCGGACCGAGCCGCCGAGGCACTGCCCACGCCCCGCCGCCGGGAGCGACCCCGCGCCGCCCAGACGAGCCAGCGCCGAGCATCTCCCGCGGCGGTCATTCTTCAGAGTCAGGAGCGGGGAAGCCCAGTGCCATAGATCTCCGGCCCCGAGTGCAGCCTCTTCCCGCCGCCCGAACCACCATGACCCACTTCAACAAGGGCCCTTCCTAC
>CAUYTI010040489.1:0-20180 GCA_963575145.1 Galago senegalensis
CAACCAAAAAATAGCCAGGCGTTGTGGCAGGTGCCTGAGGTCCCAGCTACTTGGGAGGCGGAGAAAGGAGACTTGCTTGAGCCCAAGAGTTGGAGGTTGATGTGAGCAGTGATGCCATGGCACTATACCCAGGTGGAAAACTTGTTTCTCTTTCTCAAAAAAAAAAAAAAAAAAAAAAGAATACTTTTGTGATGAAAGTTTTTCTGATAGTTGAAAAGAAGAAAGATTGTCTGGAGAGACAACAACCACGTCCACCACACTACTTGATCAACCTACTAGTGTTTAATGACACATCAAAAAACATGGCCTCACAAAATAAAAAGTCTCTACATAGCAAAGGAAACAATCAACAGAATAAAGAGGCAACCTACAGAATAGGCAATATATTCACCTATATTTTAAATCATCTCTAGATTACTTGTGACACTAAATAGAATGTAAATGCTATGTAAATAGTTGCTATACTGTATAATATATCATATATCTAGTAAGGCATTGTAATCTACAAAATGTATATGAAATTCAGATGTATTAATTTTTACAGCAAAAAACCTAACAACTGACTTTAAAAAATGGGCTAAGGACTTGGATAGATATTTCTCCAAAGACATAAAAATGGCTAATAGGTTCATGAAAAATAATGTACAACATCACTAACCAACAGAGAAATCCAAATCAAGTATTACTTCATACTTGTCATGACAGCTATTATCCAAATACAAAGACAGCAAGTGTTAATGAGGATATAGAGAAACTGGAACTCCTGCATGCTATAGGTGGGAATGCAAAATGGTGTAGCTGCTACGGAAGACAGGATGAAGGGTCCTCAAAAAATTAAAAACAGATTACCATATATATGACATAGCACTCCCATTACTGAGTATCTTCCAAATAAATGAAATTAATACATTAAAGATATAAGCACTCTTTTTTTTTTATAGCAGCACTAATCACCATAGCCAGGAAGCAGAAACAACCTAACTGTCTGCTGAAGATGAACAGAGAATGGAAACACAGTACACGTACACAATGGAGTACAATTCAGCCTTTAAAAGGCAGGAAATTATGCAACGTGTGACAACCCAAATAAACCTGGAAGATATCGTGCTAAGTGAAAAAAGCCAAAGAAGGACAAATATTGCATGATTCCATTTGTATAAGGTATCTAAAGCTGTCAAACTTGTAGAATCAGAGTGGACTGGTAGTTACCAAGGCTTGGGGGAGGGACGAATGGGCCATTAATAATCAACAGGTATAAAGTTTCAGCCAAGCAAGGTGAATAAGTTCAAGAGATGTGCTGTATGACACTGCACCTACTGTCAATAATAATGTATTGTGCACTTAAAAATTTATTAAAAAGATAGATGTCATAGTGTTCTTAACATAATAAAAAACAAAACATGACCTCAGCATATACCATGAGGAGAGGAGCAAACATCTTCACAAATTAGGATGGGGAAGGGGACTAAGAGAGAGGAGCAAGAAGGTAGAGGATGGACTTCTCTTTACATTGCACTTACAATCAGTCTCGAGTCGAAATAGTTACATTCACTTGTAATACATTAAAATTTTCAAGACAGTGCTAGGAAACAGTATTCTTATTAGCAGCATAGGTTCTAAAACATCTTTTATTTACATAAATCAATAGCTCTTTTACAAGATCTGCAAGAGCCTAAAAGTAAAAATTTTAGTCTAGAATCAAATCAATATTTATTATGCATCTTTTGCAAAAGGAAATACTACTTCACCAAACAGATGGTTGTTTCTTATTCCTTCAAAAACAAAAAAGAAACAAACCCCACTCATCTCAGCCCAAAGCATCCTGGTGATTTACACACAGAGAGGCTTAATAAATGTTGACGGTGATGGTGAAAATATTACAAACCAACCTAAAAGGAAAGAAGGAAAGTAGTATGAAAGCACAGCAAATGTCTAGGAGTTGCCAACTCGTCTGGTATGATATGAAAATAGCATTAGAACCAGACTAAAAATACGACCATCAACCAGAGGCTGAAACGACAGTAGGCTCTCTAACAATGACCTAAGCTGCCTAGAGAAATGAGTACATAATAATCCAGTTTATATGATGCAAACCTGGAAGAGGAAGGAAAGATAAATTACTTGCTGGATGTCTGTAAGTGTTTCTTCAGTCAGATTAAAAAGTGTGCTTGTTATGGGTGAGAAGTTCAAGTTATTTTTATTTTTATTACTCAGTGTGCTCAGCCTCAGGGTCTGATCTAAGAACAGGCTAAGACCTCCCACGCTATGATTTTTAACTCCACATGATGTACGTCTTTATTACTTCTGAATCTAAGAGTGGGCCCTGCTTCCTGATGATTTTTAGAATAGCTGGACTTTGATGATAACTAAATGATTACCAGCTGTAATTGTCCTTATCTGTACTTCCTTGCCTTTTTAAATATATAGTTTACTCTTTTAGATGTCAATTTGTTATATAATTTTCCCCTCTAGTTTTTTTTTTTTTTTAAAGATTACAACATTTTGAAAGCAAATACCTTGTCCTTTGGAATTTCTCTAAGGATCCCTGCTCAGAGGTGTACATCATAAATGCTTTCTGAATGACATTTTAATAGGTGTTTCTATTGCCACTTAAGGAAATGTCTATCCAGCAAAGGGTTAAAGGTTAGCAATATAATCAACGTTCTCCTTTGCTAACAGAGACAGTTTAGAATTCCATATTCATTATTTTCTCAACTGTCAAGCAGCATAAGCAACTAAGTGGGAAAGCAAAGGAACAATCTAGTACTTCCAACTATTCTGATAGAAAAACACCAATGTTAGGATGAAAATGTTTTCCCTGTGTATCAACTGGTAGCATGTATGCTAGAGATGAAGTATACAACCTAAGTACTTCAAACAATTCCTGCCAATACACTATAGTGGAAGAACATGAGCCTTAGAAGAGACTGAGATTTGAACCCCAGATATGTCTTAGTAGCTGTTAGACTTTGGCTTCACTTCCCTAATATGGAAAATAACAATAATACTTAGTGCTTAGAATTGTGATTAAGACAACAATCTATAAAGCATAATATGAGGTCCCTTGCCTTTGAGAACAACTTTGCAACAATTCTAAACACTGTCTAGCAATAGCTTATATTATTTAGTGCACTATAGTATCTCTTTATAAGATTTTAAAGTGCCCAGAGAAGAGCAAGTATAGGCAAATAAGCTAGAAATCTGCTGATTCTGCTATTGTATACTTTAAAACAGGGGTCACAAATTCACATGTAGGAAATGCAAATGAGAGAAGTGGGAGAGTACAGAATGACCCGGGGTGAGGGAGCTGGCATACCTACTCCCTATATCAGGAAGGGAGCAGCTAGTTAGCTCTATGAAGGACGTGCGCCTAGTTATTGATCTTCTCATTTTTCAAGGGAAATAGGAAATCTGTATTTTTATTGTGACACCTCTCAATTTTTAAATGTTTCTCCTTTGCCTAAAAAGGGAAAACATCATATGAAAACACACCTTTGGCCTGCACACAACAAATATGTCACCAGTTTGTAACCTTTTCTTTTAAGATGACAGTCTTTATCTTGGGTATTAGGTAAAAAATACAGATGAATTAAGAGCCTCTTTCCTCTAGTCACTGTCAAATTCTAATTGCTAACTTTTCTTGAGATTCTCAAGTTTCTTGATCATATAGTCAATGTCTGTATTACCCCAATGCTACTGCCTGGCTGTGTTCACCGTAAACTATATAACAAAGTCAAGGGTAAGGGATAAGCCACAGGACTGATCAGAATATGAGATCAGTACCATTAATATAAAATCTGGTCATCCAGGAAAAGAAAGTGAGATAAAGAAATTATTAAAGTATCTACCTCATGATAGTTAGGAAACAGTATAGAGCTATCAGCATTTAATAATGAAGATGCTTACTTAAATGTAATTAATCTCAACATTTATCTCCAATCTGGGCATAGTGAAAATATCTGAGACTGAGAGGAGTAAATAGAACACAAGCTTTGATTTAACCAGACCTTAATTTAAATCTCAGTTTTAGAACTTACTAGCTTATGCTAAAAAAAAAAATGTATATTATTAATTGAATGTGATCAGTGATAGTTTATAAAGAAGAAATTCTGTAGGATATTGTTGATAGAAGCTGTTATGTCATTTCTTTAGACACATATACTGTCAAAATCTTAAGGGCCAGGCAAGGTAGCTCATGCCTTTAATCCCAGCACTCTGGGAGGCTGAGGTGGGCAGATCGCCTAAGCTCACGAGTTTGAGACCAGCCTGAGCTAAGTGAGACCCCATCTCTAAAAACAGCTGGGCATTATGGTGGCCGCCTATAGTCCCAGCTACTTAGGAGGCTGAGACAAGAGAATTGCTTGAGTTCAACAGTCTGAGGTTGCTGTGATCAATGATGCTAACACATTCTACCAGGGGCAAAAAAAAAAAGTTTAGAGCTCACCTAGTCTAACTGCCTACTTTTACAGAAGAGGAAACTAAGGCTCAGAGAGGTTAAATGAATTTGTTGACTGTCTTCCAAAACATTCTATTACTTAGAATGTTGGAAATATTTTAAGTCTAAAACTATGTTCTAGACTTCCTCCACTCAAAATGACAGCCACTTGTGAATTGAGATGGACTGGGATGTGTTAGAAGTGTAAAATACATACCAAATTTTCAAGTAAATATCTAATTGTAAGCTTTATCTAAGTAAAATATCTAATTAATAGTTTTTTACATTGTTCACACATCAAAATACCATTTTGGCCACACAGGTGTGCATAAATTTCAATTATCTCACTTTTGTCTTTTTACTTCTGACACTGTAGCATACAAAGACATCGACTACTTTGAAATCTGATAAATAAAATGTAAAGATGTAAGCATTTATTCTGCCATTCTGGACTGAATTTTATTTTATGGTAACCAAATAGCAGAATTCTTAGAGTTCTTTCTCTAACTGAATAAAAAAGGAATAACAATTAAAAAATTTTTTTTGGCTACTAGGAAAATTTAAATTATATTCTGTCTATTTCTATTGGATAGTGCTGTTCAACAGTAGTGGGGTCCTAAGGCTAGTCTGCTGAAGTCCAATGCCCTGACGATACAGCTTCCTTATAATCCAGATGGTACCAGCTTATGCTCTAAGTGCCAACAGCTAGAGTAGAAGAGGAAGATGTCTCTGACCTATTATTCTATCTTGGGAAGAGTAAATGTTAGATAAAAATGTGAAATACTTAATGCTGTACTTTCCTTTCTGTGTCCTTCCCTTATACCTCCCAACACTGCCTCTTCATTTCCTCTGGTTTTGCTCTTCTCCTTCAGCATCTTCTTTAGGCCGTCCCATAGCCCATAGTATCCCAAATTGCAAAATGATCATCATATCTTCTAACCCAAACTCTGATCCTTTTGAGACAATTATAATATAACTATACTAATAATCCAACTCAGTTACCTACACTCTTGAATCTAAATCTCCTTTAATCAGACTTTTCTTTGCTGTTTTGTTTACAATTCTGCCATAAAATTACTTAAAAATATCAGATATAAGTGTTTGCTTAAGCATTTTCGATTGTTACTGCCAGAAGAAAACTTGCTCTGAGAAAAGATGGGAAAGAAATCTATTCCAACAATATCAGACATATAAAACTTCTAAAACACTTGCTATACTGCTGAAAACTTTTCTATAGGCAAAATGTAATTGTTTTTTTAAAAACCCTCTGCAATCACTAAGGAAGAATTATTTTAAGCACTAAATAAATGAAAAAGCTGGTCCCTGGGTAGAGTGCTATGGCATCACAGCTCACAGCAACCTCCAACTCCTGAGCTCAAGCAAGTCTCCTGCCTCCGCCTCCCAAGTAGCTGGGACCACAGGTGCCTGCCACAACGCCCAGCTATTTTTTGATGGTTGCAGCCATGATTGCTGTTTGGCGGGTCTGGGCTGGATTCGAACCCGCCACCTTAGGTGTATGTGCCTGGCACCTTAGCCACTTGAGCCACAGGCACTGAGCCTTAACTCTTAAAAAATAAGAAATTTGAAGAAACTTTAAGTCAAACATTTATTTTATTCCTCTTGCTTTGTTTCTTAATTACTATAGTAGGAGGGCAATCAGGAGGCCCCACTATAAAACATTAAAAAGACTGTATATGAAATTCTGATTAAATAGGATTAATGAAGTTTTGACTTTAATGTTTTCTTTTCTTTATTAGAAAAAAATCTCTTTTCTTCTGTCCTTGGACTTTGATTAATGTTTTATTTCTAAAAACAAAAACAAAAATACCCAACCTTGAGTCACATAAATATGTGAAGATCTGGGTGGTCAGCATATGGGTGCTCATTACTTGCATGAGTTTTTACACAGATTAAAATAATTCACAATCTTTTTTAGTTTTTATTTATTCTTTTTTTTTTTTTGAGACAGAGTCTTACTCTGTCACCCTCAATAGAGTGTTATGGTCAAGGCTCACAGCAACCTCAAACTTTTGGGCTCAAGCGATTCTCTTGCCTCAGCCTCCTAAATAGCTGGGACTACAGACGCCTGCCATAACTTGACCTGGCCAGTTTTTTCTATTTTTAGTAGAGACTGGTCTTGTTTAGGCTGATCTTGAACTCCTGAGCTCAAACTGGCTTTTGGACAGGAGTGCAGCAGTTTGCTTATAGCTCAATGTAATCTTGAACTTCTTGGCTCAAGTGATCGTCCTGCCTCAGCCTCCAGAGTAGGTGGGCCTGCTCCAGCACATCTAGCTAACTTTTCTTTTTCTTTTTTAAAAGTAGAGATGGGATCTCATTCTTGTTCAAGGTAGCCTCAAACTTTTGACCTGAAGCAATTCTCCCTCCTTGGTCTCCCAAAGTGCTGGGATTAGAGGTGTGACCCACCATGCTTGGCCTAGCCTTAGTTTAGATTTTTTTTTAAATACACATATGGTGAAAATACAGCATGAGTGAAAGGCTTTAATCACAATAAAATAAATATGTACAAAATTAGGATGTTCTCTTATGCAAAGTTAGATTCTCAATGCCAAGAGGAGGGAGTTGGGGCTTTTTTCTTAACTGAATGTAAGAAAAGAGGATGTTAAGAACACACATATTCTTGGAAGTTGGGACAGTTTCTATTAAACTGTCTATTAGACTGTCTTTGAACATGGTTTAATCTAGATGATTGTTACCAACTATAAAATGATGAAATCAGATCCTTGCTTCACAGGGCTTAAAAAATATCTCCAACAGAGAAGAGGTCCCCTTTTGGGGGG
Organism: Galago senegalensis; assembly: GCA_963575145.1. Classification (NCBI taxonomy): domain Eukaryota; kingdom Metazoa; phylum Chordata; class Mammalia; order Primates; family Galagidae; genus Galago; species Galago senegalensis. Next base: position 7,234 of record CAUYTI010040489.1, read on the forward strand.
TGTGTGTGTGTCTCTTTTTAAAATACACCGAATACTTGGAGAAAGCCCAGATGTAGGGATCCAGGTTGTATTTAAAAGGCCTATTATAATGGGCTATTTTTCAATTTTAGAACTAAGAATGTAACTCCTTTTGAAATGTAGAGTTTAGTTTCCTACTCTTTCCTCTTATCCACACTAAACAGACTTAAAAAGCTAGTACCCTTCTTCCTAAATGCTGGAATTGTACAGTTCAGGGTACTATATCAGTACCAAGAATCTGTAGTTCAATTAGGGCTTTTTTTTTTTTTTTTGGTTTATTTCAAACTGCATACTCTCTCAGTAGGTGATAATATATTCCCTCTCAATAACTGACACGACCTATAGTATCAGCAGGCCATTGCTATCATATATCCTTATGGGTAAATTTTAGTTACTCTTTCAGTTTTAATGTCCTGTTTCCACAAGTATGAACCGGTTTTAGGGCCTAACATGCTCAGAACCACCAGCTCAGAAAATGTGAAGTAGGACATTAAACAAAAGCACTTGCATTCAAGTTCTTTAATAGGTAGTTTACACGCATGCTAGTGAAGGGCAGGATGACAGAGAGACTAGCCTTTATTTTCTGTTTACTGCAAGAAGGAGCTTTCAAATGGTATTGAAAAGACTTTAGTGATATCTAATCTAAGCCTAAATATATGTAAGGAAACTGAGGCCTGAGGTCTTAAGAGTCACAGGAAAAATTTATTACTAGATGAACAATGTTTCACCTTTTTTTTTCATAATTTTCTTTGGAAAATAGAATTTTGAGCTTCTCCCAACCGAAGTTGACTTAGTGTAGAACTGTGATTCTTTAATCTTCTGTGGTATGTGTCATTTCACAACCCTAACTAGGTTTCATGTTTACTAATCTTAAGCTCTTTCCATTACACCACTCTAGAGGTGCATAATGAAACTTCTGTTGCTGAAGTGAATCCACACTTTGTAAATGTAATGGCTAACAAAAATTGTATGTACTCTAGGACCAATGAGTTCCTTGCTAGTCCTTAACACAGAAAGAAAGCTCCTCCCTCAGGACTGTGTACTTCCACCTTCTTCTGTTCATGAAATTCTTTCTCCAGATCCACATATTTTACTCACTTCCTTCAGGTGGCTCAAATGCCACCATGTCAGAAATGTCTTCCTTCCCTAACTACATATTAAACAGCAACTCTTGGCCAGGCACAGTGGCTCACCTCTGTAATCCTAGCTCTCTGAGAGGGTGAGGCAGAAGGATCACTTACACACAGGAGTTTGAGACTGCCTGAGCAAGAATGAGACCCCATCTCTAATAAAAACAGAAAAATTAGTCAGGCACAGTGGCACATGCCTGTAGTCCCAGCTACTTGGGATTCTGAGGCAGAGGATCTCTTGAATCCAGAAGTATAAGGTTGCTGTGAGGTAGGTAATGCCATGGCATGCTAGCCTGGCAACAAAAGACAAAAAGCAACAATAAAAAACCCTACCAAAACCCTGGCAATTCTCTATCCTCCTTCTTCTTTCTAATATGTATCACCTTCTGACATACTAAGTATTTATTATCTTATGTTCCACACAGTTTAGACACTGTGATTGCTGCTACTGAGTGCCTAGATGAGGGCCTGACAAAATATGCACTCAATAAATATTTGTTAAATGAATAAACGAATGTATAAAATGTGTATCTGATAAAGGACAATAAAGAAACATTGGAATTGTAATAGCAGTTAGAATGATAAGTTTATTCAGGGTTTCTTTCCTCAATTTTATAAATGAGTTTATATTTATTTTAAAATTATTTGAACAACCATTTGGCTATGACAAATCACCAATGGAATTTAGACAGTATTTATTCCAAAATGACATTAAAGTATTTTTCATCGGAAACCATTTTTAGAAAGGCAGCAAGTAAGAAACAGTCAATTAACTCTCATTTTTCTAAGATACTGTGATTATTCTTCCATCTTAATACACCTGTACAGTTAGGATACTACTGCACTGATGTGGTAGCTAGGCCAGAATGAAACTAATTTTAGAGCAGTGAAGCAGCACTCTAAGAGGAAGTAAGAGTTGAGTTTAGTGATTGATATTGTTGGTTCCCCTTTTCTTTCTTTTCTTTTTCTCTTTTTTTTTTGAGACAGAGTCTCACTTTGTTGCCCTCAGTAGAGTGCTGTAGCATCAGAGCTCACAGCAACCTTAAACTCTTGGGCTTAAGCGATCCTCTTGCCTCAGCCTCCCAATTAGCTGGGACTACAGGCGCCCACCACAACACCCGACTATTTTTTGCTGCAGTTGTCATTGTTGTTTAGCCGGTTAGGGCTGGGTTCAAACCCACCAACCTGGGTGTATGTGGCTGACACTGTAACCACTGTGCTATGGGCACCGAGCCAAGTTCCCCTTTTCAATTAAGCAGATTTCTTTCCAGTAGGGATCTGAGTCATTCAGGTTCTCAGTATGACCAGATAGATAATTAATTATGTGAATTAGAATTATGTTCAGATAATTCTAAACATCTTTAGTTTGAGGTTCTACAAGAGAAAAATGATTTAAGATTATTCAAGTCTAAAAAAACAATGAGGACATTCAAATTTTGCCCTAGAAATGAGGACATGGAATATTTATTTTCCATATTTAAAAACAATAATATATAATCATCACAGGGAATTGGTTCCAGGATCTCCTGCAGGCATCAAAATCCATATATGCTCAAGTTTATATGCAAAAGAGTATTTGCATATAACCTATGCATACTTTAAATCATCTCTAGACTACTTATCTGACTAAAATCCGCCTACTTCTTTCTATAGCCTCTGCCACAATCTCAGTCAGGCCTGAGCTACATAACAGACTAAAGCAGAGTTATTCTCGCAGGTGTACAACAACAGTTAGAGTCTATTCTCCAGATAGGATAATACCTGATTATGGGGCAGAAGAATACACTCAAATTCCAAAAATGAGACTCAATGCAAAGAATCTTTGATGTTATCAAATTCCAAAATTTCAGACAATCTTTTTGAGGTAAAATTCTTGTAAGAGAATTTACCTTATTTTTCTACATCCTTTTCAAGCTTTCATTCTATCTTTCTCTCCAGCTACTGACTGAATTCTGTTAAGAGCTGCTTCTGAAGCAAAATCCTCCCCTTTTAAGCTATTTACCTGAATGGTTTCACAAATTGTGTCACCAACACAAACCACTTTTATATGCCAAAGTTCCTTTCTTCTTCCAAAGAACATATCACAAGAAGAGAAAAGGCAGGCAGCTCTTTCTCATTTACCCTATATGGATTTTATAAAATTTGAGCTCTTTGGCAAAACATCTAATAATAACAGCATCTTTTTATAGTTACAGTGTTTTCTATTTTTAAAGTACTTTCATATATATTATTTCATCCTTCAGCAATCATGTGAAATAAGCTTAACAGTTATTATTCTCAGGTTAGAAAACTACTTAAAAGACACTGCTGGCTCGGCACCTGTAGCTCAAACAGCTAGGGTTGCCAGCCACATACACTGGAGCTGGCGGGTTTGAATCCAATCTGGGCCCACCAAACAACAATGACAACTATAGCCAAAAAAAAAAAAGGCCAGGTGTTGTGGTGGGTGCCTGTAATCCCAGCTACTTGGGAGACTGAGGCTAGAGGATCGCTTAACCCCAAGAGTTTGAGGTTGCTGTGAGCTGTGATGTTGCAGCACTCTACCCAGGGCTATAGCTTGAGACTCTGACTTAAGAAAAAAAAAAAAAAAGACATGGTCATTTGGCCTAACTCACAAGGCTGTTATGCAGAAGTGCCAGGACCAAATATTAAACACAGCAATTTCTCTTTTATTGCTCTTTCTACTACATATCACTGCCTTGATTTTTAAAAAATGTTTTCATATATAATGTGAGAATTGCCTTCATAAATAAATTACATTTTTTCCTTAAAGCAATCTCAATCATTTTTAAATCTATATTGTATTATAAAGAAAGAAGAAAGCAAGAACTAAAGGAGAAGAATGCCACCAAAATTCAACTTCATTTAGAATTTCTATGTAAAAACAAATGATGCAAAGAAGATTGGAAATAAATATCTCCTTTCTAATTAGAACCAAAGAAAGTAAAAATCCATAGAAATAAAGTTAAATTTCTAATAAAAATTATAACTATACTGCAGCTGGTTACCATAATAGCCCAGGAAACAGAGATAACCACTACACACAGAGGTGAGCTGGGAGAAGCATGCACAGAAAGGACATGCTTCCCTTTAACAGCATGCGTCCATTAAGTCTGCAGGCAACCTACAAAAATGTAAAACTGATGCACAAAACTTACCTACTTCGTAATTAAGTTAAATGCACATTGTAAAAAGTATGCTCTCCTGTTTTGGTCAGAACAAGCCAACAACAGCAAGTAGCCAGAAATTACAATTAATTAATATCAAGTAATATGAAAGAAAATTTTAAGAGGAAATGGATTTGCTAGACTCATTATACTTTCAGTCTTAGCATCAAGAAATGAGTGATTATCGCAATGAGATTGGCAAGACAGGAAACTGAGTTAAAATTTATCAATCTTTTAAATGGCTTTTCCAAGTATAACTTTTTTTTTTTAAAGGAGGAACCTCCCTCTAGTACCTTATTCCTTTTTGTAATGCTATATTTAATTTTACTGTTCACTTTGAATATTTAGCTCTCAAAGAAATAAGATGAAATTGTTTAAATGTAGTTGGATTCACTAGTCCCAATTACAATGATACTTCCTTTGATCAGAGGAATGTCAGGTAGTATAAATAATGAAAAGCCAAATAAGAGATCCAGGAAGAAATTAGAAGGCGACCAACTGCATAGCTTATTCTTACCTTGGCTGTTTTTTTCACGGGTTGATATTTTTGCTGGTTAAGACAAAAATGACATATCTTACAATAAAAATTGGGCATTTTAAAAACTGACTATAGCAATGTACTTCTCTTTCATTACTATGAAGTTATAAAGTATACTTAATGAAAATAATCAGTATTTTTATCAACTCGCAAAAATTAAACTGACATAGAAAAGCAAAATAAATATTTTTTAAAAAATATTTTTAATTTACCTTGGTTGATGATGACATCTTTATGCCTAAAAAAGGAGTTCAAAGAACACATTTATTATATAATTTTATATGGTTGACCATTAGCATCACTTGAAGAAAATGTAAAAGCTTCAATGCCTAGACCATTAACCAGATAAATCTCTAGAAGTAAAATAAGGAATCAATATTGTTTTTTAGTTTCTCACTGGTCTCAACTACTAATATACACTATTTTATAGAATAATGAATCACCTAAGATCACCTAAATAGTGAAAGCACAAAAGGAATTTATGTGATGCATGCAGCTACTGAGGCAAGATCCCTTGAGCCCAAGAGATCAAGGCTGCAGTAAACTTTGATTGTGCCACTGCACTCCAGCCTGGGCAAACAGAGTGAGGGAGATCTCATCTCTTTTTAAACAAAACAAAAAAACAAAAAACGTCCCCTTAAAACTCCCCCAAAATACCCTCATAAAAAATACTTGTATCTCACAGGATTACTATATAAATACTATACAAATTATAATATAGTTTAAAAAAAGATTCTAACTAGACATACATAACTGTACATGCAAATGTGAGTCATAAAATTATTAATTTTCAGATATAACAGAAAAATAATACTTACTTGTCTGCATTTTTTATAACTTTTGATATTAATTTCGATGTTGAAGCTGTTCTCAATAATTTATTACGACTATCATCTGAATTTTCCCATGAATTATGTGACTTTTCAGCTGTTGATGGTCGTTTTATACTAGAAGAAACATATTAATTTCTTAGAGAAAAATTCAAACTAGCAAAGACATGTAATTGATAGTTTAAATAGAACACAAAAGCAGCAATTAACATTTCCTTAAAGCTAATTCAGAAAAAAGAAGGAAGGATTAGTTGAAAGGCTCTGCTTGGATGAGTGAAGGATTTAAACAAGGCAATTACCAAGTCCATTTTATAATTTTCCATGCGGTTCAGCAAATTCACTAGGACAAATATTACCTGTGTTAAAAAACTATACCTTGGCTTGGAGTCTGTAGCTCAGCAGTTAGGGTGCCGGCCACATACACAGGGTTTGAACCCAGCATAGGCCGGCTAAACAATGATAAGTATTAAAAAAAAAAAATAGCGGGGTGTTGTGGTGGGCACCTGTAGTCCCCGCTACGTGGGAGGCTGAAGCAAGAGAACTGCTTAAGCCCAAGAGTTTGAGATTGCTGTGAGCTGTGACACCACAGTACTCTACCGAGGGTGACATGAGACTCTTTTAAAAACAAACAAACAAACTAAACCTTTTGTGTCAACAGAAAAATCTGAGTAATATTTCTCATAATTTGTAGTTATAAAACACCTGTATTTTTTTCACAGCCAATTACAAGGATACCATTTTCATTTTTTAAGTAATTATGTATTCATGGTACAAATAACAATTTCTGAATAAATTGTGGGACTAAAAGTAAAATTCTTGTTTATATCTTCAGAAAAAATTTTACCCATTATCAGAAATAAACAAGATGTAGCACAAAAACGTGGTATTACTAAGGATAACTTCCTGTATTTCTAACAACTTTTTGCTGCATTGTTAATTATCCTCAAGCTCATCCAATCTTCAATACTTCTTGCAATTGTAAATTCAAAGAGCAATTTAGAAAGGCAAGCACATTTCCAGGAGATCTCAAGAAGCTGGAAATAAGATTCTGGGACATAGTAGATACCAAGTCAAATAAGAAACTTAAAGAGATTGATTATCAAGAGCCACCTTTAACGAACAAACAATCCAAAGTTGCAGAACATTAATAAGCTATTATCCAAGAAAAACTCCACAAGAGACAAGGCAGAAGAATCACAAACCATTTAGATGCGTGAGATACACAGACAAAGCATTTTGTAAATAGTACACATGCATCAATCAAGTGAAGGGTATTTTGGTTTCCCAAATTTCCATTACAGACTTGAAGCAAAATGTTAAACTGATCAAATAAAAATATAAACCTTTTAGAAATAATCTTATTTTACTAAAATTCTAGCCAGTTCTAGGAATGGTTTAATAGTTTCCTATGATTTCCAAACAGAAGTATGATAAAATATATTTACACCTAATCATAAAGCTTGAATCAGCATTTCTAAACAGGCAAATTTAATTAAGTTTGTCTCAATATTTGATTATGAGGCAGCTGTAGCACTGAACTTGCAGCATGCAGTTTTAGATCCCCAATTTAGGCTCAAACACAGCATTAGAATGGTTCTCCCTTCTCCCCCTCTCATAACTTTAAAATATTAATTACTATAGACACAGAGAGAAGCCCTCAAGCAAGCCTTTAAGCAAAGAAAAGACCAAGTGAAATGGATTCATTTCTCTACTCTAGCAAGAACTAATCCTCCCAAGACCCAAAACTGAAACTGAGATGCAGCCACAATGAAGAGTTATTGGTTGAAAAGGGCCCTAGCATGTTCAAGGTTGTAATGATGCCAAAATATGGTAAGGTTAATTACATATGGCCATTTTCTATCAACGGCTATAAATTTACACATAGTTATATATAAACTAAAAATTTATTATAAAAATATCGTTTTGGTTTTATAGCAGATTGTTTCTGCCTTCGTTTCATTGGATTGTTTACAATTTAGTGTTTTTTCCACTTTTAACTGAAAATTGTTGATCTTAAATCTTTATTCCCCAATGTGCTATAAAACATAGATTTTTACAATGAAGGGGGGAAAAAGTCACCAGTTTTTTTCTTGGAATCCATAAGTAGTCAACTTTTTCCCAAGGCACAGACTTTAGGTATCATTACAACCATTCCCTAGACCTGTACTTAGGGACAATTAAAACCTTTTGGTGGGAGTAGAATTCTTGCTTTCTGGAGTTTGTCTGTGTATTTGGAGAGGCTGTGAAGAGGGCTGGGGAGAAGGTGATGCTCGAATTTGTGGACTTTGATCATTAGAATGAGATTCCTCTTTTTTTTCTCTCTGTCCTTGTGGTTTTTCTTTCTTTTTTTCTGTACCACTGTAAAATAAAGTATAAGATGGAACAACACATATTTAAACAAATAAAAAAAAAAATCAACTGATAGAAAAATGATTAGTATTTAAATTCAAAACCCCAAATCATACAGCTAATACAACTTACACTGCTTTCATTCAATAAGAAAAATATTTCTTTGAAAACTCTGGAATCTATTAAAATCTTTACTTAAAGAATTTGTAAAAATTCTAAGGTAATATATCCTGAGAAGACTGATCCTCTGGACAGAAATGGCCTCTTCTGAATTCTGCCATCTTAGCAGATTTTGGGAGTTAACAGTAGGTCTCTTAATGGACCTCAATTTATCCAAATCAAAGGATTAGTGACACTTTCCATAGTTGTTTAAAGCATACTGATTCATGTCCAAACATGCTAAATATTCATGTTTAACAGGTTATTATTCTCCAAATCCTCTGTTTCTTCTATATACTTCTACTCCTGCTATGTGAAGTTTAGCTTTACCAAGAGTTTGTTTTTTTCCCATACCTGTTTATGTCAGTTGTAGTTATTTTAATTATAAAAGCTAATTAAATACAAAAATAATGGGCATGGTGGCTCACACCTATCATCCTGGTACTCTAGAAGCTGAGACAGGAAGATCACTTGAAGTTGGGAGCTCAAAACCAGCCTGAGTGAGAGTGAGAACCTATTTTTATTAAAAAGAGAAAAATTAGCTGGGTATGGTGGTGTGTGCCTGTATTCTCCACTACTTGGGAGGCCTGAGGCAGAAGGATTGCTTAAGTCCAGGAGTTTGACGTTGCTGTGAGCTAGGCTGAGGCCATGGCATTCTAGCCTGGGGGACAGAGTAAGATTCTGCTTCCAAAAAAAAAAAAAAAAATGCTGTTAAATTTATGTAGGTGACACAATTTAAAAACTCATAGATAAAGAAACAGGTTCTAAATTATTGTTTTTTTAGTTTAAAATTTCTTAGTCTGCTTTAAAAAATGAAAAGTTACAAAAATTTATGGGCATATTTTATGAAAACTAACAAGGAATTTGATCAGAGACACATTTAGAAAGGAGATAGGAGGCTTGCTCCTTCATTAAAAAATAGACAAATGAATATAGGTGAATATATTTTAAATTAAATTATTTAATTTATTTATACAGAAAATTCTTAAGATTCTGCACTTTGATGCTTGATTAATGAACCTTCTTCCATTTTTAATCACCTTGGATAAAAGTACTCATACTGCGTACTCTTGACAGTATCACAAACAAGGGGATCAAGACTTGAATTCCAGCGTTAAATAGGCAGAAACTAATAATCCATAGTTGGTTTTTTTTTTTTTTTTTTTTTAGACAGAGCCTCAAGCTATCCCCCTGGGTAGAGTGCTATGGCTTCACTGCTCGCAGCAATCTCCAACTCCTGGGCTCAAGCGAGTCTCCTGCCTCAGCCTCCCAAGTAGCTGGGACCACAGGCGCCCGCCACAATGCCTGGCTATTTTTTGGTTGCAGTCATTATTGTTGTTTGGCGGGTCCAGGCTGGATTTGAACCTGCCACCTTAGGTGTATGTGGCTGGTGCCTTAGCCACTTGAGCCACAGGCGCCAAGCCAATAATCCATAGTTTTAAATCAAAGGATCCTTTGTAATTTGACTATGAGGTGCACAATCTACAAGGAAGTATGTTCAAGAACACTTTAAACAAATAAATATAGTATATATAATTTACCTATTAGTAATTATTAAACTAGTTTAAAATGTTACAATTTTGACAATGGTATTGACAATGGTATTTCTTAATCTGATTCAGTTTTGATACCTTCTGACTTCTTACTGGCCCCTGACTACCTATTTCATATCTAATTTTTTTTAATGTGCTAAGAAATACAATTCTACTTCAAAAATATCATTATCAGCCAAGCACAATGGCTCATGCCTATAATCGCAGTACTTCAGAAGCAAGGCAAATAGATTGCCTGAGCTCACGGGTTTGAGACCAGTCCATGCCAGAGTGAGATCTTGTCTCCAAAAATAGTCAGGTGTTGTGGTGGGCACCTGTAGTCCCAGCTACCTGGGAGGCTAAGGCAAGAGAACCACTTGAGCCCAAGAGTTTGAGATTGTGGTAAGCAATGATGCCATAGCACTGTATGAACGATGATAAAGTGAGACTCTTACACAAGTTTGAAATTTAAAAGCTGAGGTAGGGCAGCACCTGTGGCTCAGTAGGTAGGGTGCTGGCCCCATATACTACTGGTGGCAGGTTCAAACCTGGCCCCGACCAAACTGTAACAAAAAAATAGCGGGTGTTGTGGTGGGTGTAGTAGTCCCTACACCTGTGCCTATAGTCCCAGCTACTCAGGACGCTGAGGCAAGAGAATCACCTAAGCCCAGGAGTTGGAGGTTGCTGTGAGCTGTGTGATGCCATGGCACTCTACCGAAGGTGATAAAATGAGACTCTGTCCCTCACCACCCCCCTCAAAAAAGCTGAATTAGAAGTTGTTACTTGGTTCATCTTCAAACTACTCCAAATGCATAGGCTACTAGCTTTACATGGGCCCAGTACAAACTAAAAGAGATTTTCCTTCTGGGTTACTTAAAAGCAGAACATAGGGCCCCTGATTCATACTGTAACAAACTCAGCTGGTCTGTCCATAATACTTGACTACATAACAGCACAATAGCTATATAAGAAAACGGGCTAAATTCCAAACTTTTACTGGATACAACATGGAAGTTTATTAAACATTTCCACCATGAGTTTGTTTTCTTGTAATTTGCTCCTTTCTCCTGAAAGTGGAACACAGGAAATAAAGTCTGGTATATTTGGATAGGAAAGTCTATATTCTGTAATTACAACTTCATAGATTGAATTATAGAAGGAATTCTTTACCATTCCTGTAGCCTACTTTGGTTAAACACTCAAATCCATGTTGATAAATAACTTAATCGTTGGCATCAGTTTAATGAGATAAGCATTTTCTATTAATACGTTGTTAAACATATTATTCTATTACTTAAAATTTTTCTTCATTCATTCTTTGTAGAAGGCAGTAAGATTATGCAGTTAATCTCCTCTGGTCTCTCCAAACTCTACATGGACTTGCTAGAAATTTTGAAAAAAAGGGGGAAAAACCCTGTATGTAATTTTATTAGAATAAATTAATTGATTAAAACACATAGAATACAAATCTGTAATCCACTGACAATTTGCAATAATTCCACAGCCTTCCTCCCCACCATCCCTTAATGTGCATACACCAACATACACACAGTACTATATTTTGAATTAAGCCTTAATAGCTGAGTGTGGTGGCTCAAGCCTATAATCCTAAGTACTCTGGGAGGCCAAGATGGGTGGACTACTTGAGCCCAAGAGTTTGAAACCAGCCTGAGCAAGAGTGAGATGGCATCTCTACTAAAAATAGAAAAAACTAGCCAGGTATGGTAGCAGGCATCTGTAGTCCCAGCTATTAAGGAGGCCGAGGCAGAAGAATCACTTGAACCAACCTCAAACTCTTGGTTGCTGAGTTTGCTGAGGTTGCTGTCAACTATGATGACACTATGGCACTCAACTCAGGGCAACAAAGTAAGATTCTATCTCCTCGGAAAAAGAGAATTAAGCCTTAATTGTAGAGTTACAGAATAAAAATTAGGTGGGCATGGTAGCTCAGACCTGTAATCCAAGCTAAGGATTGACCTCAAAAGGCTGACACTGGAAGATGACTTGAGGCTAGGAGTTTGAGACCAGCCTAGGCAACACAGTGAGATTCCACTGACCCTACTTCCCCATCCCAACTCTAAAAAAATTAGGTGGATGTGGTGGTGTGTGCTGTGGTCCCAGCTACTCAGGAGGCTGAGGCAAGAGGACCTTGAACCCAGGAGTTTGGGCTACAGTGAGCTATAACTGCACTACTGCATGCCAGCCTGGGTGACAGAAATTCTGACTTGTAAAAGAAAGAGAGAGAGGGAGAGAGAGAATAAAAGTTATAGTAGCATTAATTTAACCTCTCATGGATGTAGATACATATCAAAGATTCCACTTTTCCTTTAAAAATGCTGTATGTAATACAGCATATTTTTATGAAAAATTCACTAATACAATTCTTTAAACATAAGAATACTTATTGATGAATGCTTATTAAAAATAAATAATTAAAAAGAAAGAAAACCAAACCAGGGAATGAAACTACTTTCTTTAGTAAGAACCAAGCTTCCTCATACAACTTGACAGGTATGATGAATGCAAACCATGAGCATGGGCTAGATGTCTCCACACTGACAGTTAAAGAAGTCAAAGGACATGCTCACTTGAACACCAGATAGCTCTACTTCACGTTCTTTTCAAAAGCAAACTGATCTATCACATTCAGAAAATTTTGTGATACTGTTATTTCCCTTTTATAAATGGGTACCTTTTAGCAGCAGATGAAAGAGTTTCTTTTCTTGCAATTGAGACAGAGGTGCTGTGACTTGGTTTTCTGTTTGCACCACTTCCATTGGTTATACAGGACAAAGAAATAGCTTCTCGAAGGCTTGGCTGGCCTAAAGATAGTTAAGCAAAGAAGTTTTAGATAGCAAACTTGAAAATATTCCTTAATGTAGAGGTCTCTGAGGGGTTGTTAATTTACGGTTAATTTAGCGGTCATTTTAGCGTAAGAGCACTCTCCACAGCAATTCATACCTTGCCAATCTGATGAATGTAATTTACTTCTCAACATTTACAACAAATCTATGACAATCCTTATCTCCTCTCAAATGTTATGTGGTGTAGGAGCCAAATGATACAGATTGGTGCAGCACCCCAGATTTTTTTTTTTTTTTTTTGAGACAGAGCCTCAAGCTGTCCCCCTGGGTAGAGTGCCGTGGCATTACAGCTCACAGCAACCTCCAACTCCTGGGCTCAAGTGAGTCTCCTGCCTCCGCCTCCCAAGTAGCTGGGACCAC
>CAUYTI010040490.1:0-10312 GCA_963575145.1 Galago senegalensis
GCAATTGAAGCAACATCAAAAATACACTATTGAGACCTGATCAAACTAAAGAGCTTCTGCACAGCCAAGAACACAGTAAGTAAAGCAAGCAGACAGCCCTCAGAATGGGAGAAGATATTTGCAGGTTATGTCTCTGACAAAGGTTTATAACCAGAATCCATAAAGAACTCAAACATATTAGCAAGAAGAGAACAAGTGATCCCATCTCAGGGTGGGCAAGGGACTTGAAGAGAAATTTCTCTAAAGAAGATAGGTGCATGGCCTACAGATATATGAAAAAATGCACACCATCCCTAATCATCAGAGAAATGCAAATCAAAACTACTTTGAGATTATCACCTAACTCCAGTAAGATTAGCCCATATCACAAAATCCCCAAACCAGAGATGCTGGTGTGGATGTGGAGAAAAGGGAACACTTCTACACTGCTGGTGGGAATGCAAACTAATACGTTCCTTTTGGAAAGATGGCTGGAGAACACTTAGAGAACTAAAAATAGAACTGCCATTTGATCCTACAATTCCTTTATTAGGTATATATCCAGAAGACCAAAAATCACATTATAACAAAGATATTTGTACCAGAATGTTTATTGCAGCCAAGTTCATAATTGCCATGTCATGGAAGAAGCCCAAATGCCCATCAATCCACGAACAGATCAATAAACTGTGGTATATGTACACCATGGAATACTATGTAGCCATAAAGAAAGATCTCCATGAAGGAGACTTTACCTCCTTCATGTTTACATGAATGGAGCTGAAAATGTTCTTCTTAGCAAAGTATCACAAAAATGGAAGAAAAAGTATCCAATGTACTCAGCCCTATTATGAAACTAATTTATGGCTTTCATATGAAAGCTATAACCTAATTATAGCCTAAGAATATGGGGAGGGGGAAGGGAGGGGGGATGGGTGGAGAGAGGGTGATTGGAGGGATCACTTCTATGGTTTATCTTACAAGGGTACAAGTGAATCTTTCTAAGAGTAGAATATAAACGTATTAACATAATGACTAAGAAAATGACATGAAGGCTATGTTAACCAGTTTGATGAAAATATTTCAAATTGTATATGAAAACATCACACTGTACCCCATGATTGCATTAATGTACATAGCTATCATCTAATTTTAAAAAAAGTACACTAAATCTACACAAAATAACTGGAAAACATCAAGTATGTCTAGTAAAAATGGTTTTTATTTTTGCTGTAAATTCTCCTCTAAAAACCAACAATGAAACAGAAGAAAACTAAAACATCAGTCCAATCTGAATTAAATGCCCTCAAATATATGCATATATGGAAAAATCATTATATCAGAAATAGAGGAACTATGAACAGAAATGGGCCCCCCAAATTAAAAAGTTGAAAAAGGTAACTGATTTCAGGTTACAAATTGGGAAAGAAACAAAATTATATCAGAAGTGAAGAATAAATTACAAAGTAATTATGCAAGAGAAAATCTCTAATAAAGGGGAAAACATCTAATAAAGGGAAATGAGAAAAAACAATAAAAGAAAGAAGTAAAAAGAGACAAGAGATGGGAGATACAATGGAGGTAAACATTCCTACTGGTGTCTCTGAGGAAAAAATGGTAAAAGAATACTAATATTTAAAATTGTATCTTGCTGGGTACAGTGGCTCACACCCATAATCCTAGCACTCTGGGAGGCCGAGGCAGGTGGATTGCCTGAGCTGAGGAGTTTAAGACCAGCCTGAGCAAGACCTGAGACCCTGCCTCTAAAAATAGATGGGCGCTCAGCTACTGGGGAGACTGAAGCAAGAGACTCACTTGAGCTCAAGAATCTGAGGTTGCTGTGAGCCTCAGAACTCTATCGAGGGTGATGAAGTGAGACTCTATCTCAAAAAATAAATAAATGAATAAATAAATAATAAAGTTGTATCTCAAGAAAAATTTCCAGAAAGAAAAGATATGAATTTATACATTGAAACAGAAAATTGATCTACAATGGGAAATTCTACATATATGCTTATACAACTATTAGCCGAAGATTAAGAAAAAAAAAGAACCTCTAGGTAAAAGATGAAATAATATTAAAGCTAAGAAAATTAGACTAGCATCAGAAGGAATATACAAAGGCAACAGTGAAGTAACATTTTCAAGAAATGTACACTTTTCTTTCATTAAGGATATTATATCCAACCAAATTGTCCTTCATGTCTCAAGGCCACAAAAAAAGGACTGGAATATAAAACTCAGAGAATACTGTGCGCCTATGCCCTCCCTGAGGAAATCTACTGGTGAATGAGCTTCCTCCCAGCCAGAAGGGACTGGAACACTTAGCAAAAGAACTCTAAACATTTGATAAGGTCAAATGAAAACTAGATTAAAGGGTAGGAGCATGGGTTAAAGAATACATAGAATTAACCCTAAGAAACAATGCAATGTACAAAATTGGATTAAAAAAAAAGAAAATGGAAAAAGGAGAGTAAAATCATTGACTGCTAAACAGGAAATAGGAGAAAGCCAAAAAATTCTGGAAACATTATAGGTAGTAAAAAGTTAAGATAGGAAAAGAGCATTAAAGGTAATGTAAAGAGTTATAATATAAAAAAAAAAACCTCTGAAATAAACCTAACCTATCATAAACATGAAAAGAAATTGAAAGAAACAGCAGAGAAGGCACATCAAATGGACACAGTAACTATAACGTACTACACATGACAATTATGACACAGAGTAATACAAAAGAAATGAAACCAAATAAAGCACTCACATCAATAAATCAAAAGGCCTAACTTGTCTATTATAAGATGATCAACTCCATCATCAACTCCATGAAGCAAAACTCCATGTAGAGCTGTGCGTAAGAGACAAGTTTAAAATACAGAGATTCAAAGGGCTAAAAATAAAAGGCTGAGCAAGCAAATTCACCAGGCAAATAGGAACTACGTCTACGTGAAAGCAGGAATTGCAATTCTGATTGCAAAGTACACTTCAAGCGCAAAAAGCATGAAAAAAAGACAAAGAATATTTTATAATGTTAAATGATACAAGAAAGGTGAAAGATATAACTGTTTGAGTAGTCATCAAATAACCTAGCTTCTAACTATATAAAATAAAAGCTCCAGGATGAAAGGAAAAATACAGAGAAACACATTACTAATAGAAGGCTTTAATGTGTCACTTTCAGCATAAGACAGAGAAAGTAGAGAAAAAAATTAATCAAGTAAATCCTTTGGCTTTATATTGAACATTAGACCCTGAAAACAGACAATATCCTTTTTTTCAAATGCATATGGAAGTTTACTAAAAATTGACCAAAGAATGGGGTACAAAGGAAACATCAGTAGGTCCCACAAAGTAGAACAATCACAATGTAATACAACTACAGATTAAAAATAAAATTAAAAAAGAAAGGCTTATGCTATAGTTTAAATGTTTGTCCCCTCCAAAGTACATAATAACACTTATGACAGTATCACTATGGCTATGTGGCAGTTCTGAGGTGGGACCTTTAACAGATGATTGGTCAGTTGGGCCCGGCCCTCAAGAATGGGTTGAGGGCCGGGCCCAATAGGGCATCACGGGAGTGAGTTGTTGATAATGAATATCTGAAAATGGGGAAGTGGCTTTGGAACTGAGTCATGGGCAGAGGCTAGAAGAATTTAGAAAAGTGGCTAGAAAAAGCCTAGATTCCAGTGAGGTCTGAGATGACAAGAAAGCTGTAATAGTAAGAGTCAGTCCATCTTAAAGCAAACTAACAACTCTCTTTTACAGTGCCTAATTGTGTGCTTGCAAAAGAATTCCAGGAACTAGCCTTGAGCAAGTAACTATAGAACCAAGATTGTGGGTACCCTCAGTTAACCTGCAATTCTCCTGGGTCTGGTGGATGGCTCTTTAGATAACCATCAGAACAAGATATGCTCATCCAGAACAAGGCATGCTACCCTGCACGTAGCCAGCTACCCCCAAGCCCCTTTGTAAACCACTGGGTCAGCCTGAGATCTTGGAGATAGCCTTTGTGAGGGGAGTCTGCCATATCCCCAGGATGTTCTCTCTGTAATAAACCTGCTTTTCCTTCCATCAACCCTTTGTCCCTCAAGACTGGCTTGTGAGAGGTAAGCAATTGAGCCAGAGTTCAGTTATAAAACTTGAGAAAGTTCAGCCCTTAGAGACTGGTTTAAATGGTCATGGCCAAAATCTTGGTTAGAAATGTGGGCAGTAATGACCAGTCTTGGGTGGAACTGAGGAACAAAGAATTGGAACATAAAGTAAAGGCTGTTCATATTATAAATGGACAGAGAGATTGGCTGAACTGTGTCTATGCCTGGAGGGCTTTTAGGAAAGGCAAACTTGACAGTGATACAAGGGTATTCGGCAGAAGAAATTTCTACCAAGATATAGAAGGAGCTTCCTGGTTACTTTTGACCACTTACAGTGAAATTCAGGAAAAGAGGAAAAATTTAAAGATAGGATTTATAACTAAAAGGGAAGCAGAGCAGAAAGATTTGGAAAACTTTTGACCTGGTCAAGTAAACAGTAAGGGTATAGCCCTGCAAGCATTTAAAGAGATTAGCATAGATAGAAAGGCGCCAGGTGCTATTTCTCAAGAAAACAGAAGATCTCAAAGGCATTTCAGAGATCTTCAAGGTTGCCCCTAGAATTACAGGCCCAGAGGCAGAGGAGGGCAGAATGGTTTCAGGGGACAGGACAGGTATACTCTCCATGGGTGGCCCCAGGACAACTCTGGACTGTGCTCCCTATACCCCAGCTGTTCCACAGCCACCCCAGCTGAGGTCCAGTAAACCAAACCCAGGCGAGGCTCATGCCACAGCTCTAGAAGTTACAAGTCATAAATTTTGGTAAGTCATGCTAATTCCACAGGCTTGCAGAAAGCACGAACTATGGAGGTGTAGCAGCCTTCACCTAGATTTCAACGTATGTCCTCAAAAACCCTGACAGAGACTTGTCCCAGGGGCAGAGCCAATGGCAAAATGTGGGGTTGACACTGACACGAGGTTGGCAATGCCTAGTCGAGCTGTGGGAATGTGATAACCACCACCAAAACCTTAATGCTGTATAGCTACCAGCAGCACGCAACATACCCTTGGGAACGCTTCGAGCACTGAACTCCAACTCATATACAACTGAGCAGAGTTATAGGAGCAGGGCTTCTGAGGCCTTGAGCCCCTACCCTTACCCAGTGTGTCCAGGAGGCAAAACATGTACTCAAAAGAGATTATTCTCCAGCTTTAAGATTTGCCATGGGCCCTACTCAGTTTGGAACTTGCTTGGAACCTATTAGTCCATTCTTTTTGCCTACTTGTCCCTGTTAAGATGGGAATGTCTGTCTTATGCATGTACCACCAATATATCTTGGAAGTGGATAATCTGTTTTGACTTCACAGGCTTACAAATGAGACCCTGGACTTTGGACTTCTGAGTTGATGTGAGAACGAGTTAAGACTTTGGGATCGCTAGGAGTGGTGGATCAAGCTGGAAAGCCAAAGCAAGAGATCAGGAGATTGAGACTAGTCTGGGGAACATAGCGAGACCTCTATTTACAGAACAAAAAAAAAGCAGGTCATGGTGGCACATGCTGGTAGTCCCAGCTATTCAGGAGGCTGAGGTAGGAGGACTACCAGAGCCTGGGAGTTTGGAGTTGCAGTGATCTATGATGACAGCTGTATAACACAGGCAACAGAATGAGACCCTGTTTCCAAAAATATAAGAAAAAGGAAAGAAAAACTTTGGGACCATACAAATGGAATGAATATATTTGTATGTGAGAAAGACATGAATTTTGGCAGCTGCAGTAGAATGCTATGTTTTGAAGGTTTATCCCCTCCAAAACTCATGTTGAAATTTACTTCCCAATGTAGTAATATTAAGAAGTGGGGTCTTCAAGAGGTGATTGGGTCATGTGGGTCCTTCCTACATAGATTAATAGATTAGTCCATTCATGGATTAGTACATGAATAGATTAATGGGTAATTGTGTGAATAGGACTAGTGGCTTTATAAGAAGAGGAAGAAAGAGCTGAGCTAGCATGCTTGGCTCCCTTGCCATATGATGCCCTGTACTGCCTCAGGACTCTGCAGAGAGTATCCACCACCAAGAAGGCTCTCACCAGATATGGCCCATTGACCTTGGACTTCTCAGCCTCTATAACTATAAGAAATAAATTCTTTTTCTTTATACATTACCACATTTTGGGTATTTTGTTTTAATGGACCAACACAGCCTTTTCTGAAATTTTAAGAATACAATTTTGGGTGAAAGAAGATATACAAAATAAATTACAGAATTTATGAAAAATAATTATAATGACACAAGTACATATGAGAATGTATGGGAATACACTGAAAGTGAGCAGATGAAAATTCAGAGCCTAAATACTTATAGTAATAAAAATCAAAAAATTAAAATAAATCTTTAACTTAAAATGAAAAGAAATCACAAGGATGAAAATAGGGCAGAGAAAAAAAATCAGTAGGTACCATTAATAAATCAAAAGCCTGATTCTTTGGAAAAATACAAGGGTTATCTGGAAAGTATCTGCCCAGGTAATATAAAAACAGTATTAACAATGGCTGGAAAATTTCTGCACAGCCTTCATATAATAGACAAGCCACTAGGTCAAATAGTTGGTGGTCAAATCAAGACAAAAAAAAAAAAAAAACAGAACAAAGAAAAAAAAGCACAAATATATAAAATAAGAAATGACAGGGAGAAATAACTACTGATAAAGAGAAGCCAGAAATTAATTATAAGAATCTACCTTACAGATTTCTATGCAAATAATTTGAAAACTTAAAGGGCTCTGTCAGTCGACCACCTAAGGGACTGTAATAAATTAGCCAACATAAGAGGTGGTCAAAATAAGGAACTAGGCCTACTGTACTGACATGTACATGTGGTATATGTGTGGTCTATGAAAATTAGGTCAACTTAAGGAGGTGGTCAATGTAGGGAGGTCGTCAACGAAGGAGGTTCTACTCTAAATTTCTTAGACTGTGGAAATGTTCCAGGTTAAAGGAGGTTTAAAAGACATAACAACTAAATGTAATGTTGACCATAGACCAAATCCTTCACTAGAATAAGGTGAATGCTATAAAAGTCATTGTTACATCAATTGACAAACTAAATGCAGATGATAGATTAGATAAAAACTGTATTTATGTAGTCAATTGTACCATGGTTATGGAAGAGCATGTCCCTCTTCTTGGTGCTATGATACATATAATTGGTCTAAAATGGTTTGGAGAAAAAAATGTATCTGTACACACACAGCACATGTGTGTGAGAAAGAATAAAAAAATGGTAAAACAAATGGACAAAAATACTCTCAACAGGTAAATTTGGGTTAAAAAAAGATAAAAAACCTATAATTTTTTTGTAAATCTGAAATTATGTTTTCTAAATCACATCACAAAATTACAATTATGATACTGATGTCATCTATGAATAAAAATTTCATATATAAAGGAAATTTCATTGCTTTAAAACATTAAAAGATCTTGCCAAGCACAATAGTTCACATCTACAATCCCAGCATTTTGAGAGGCCAAGGCAGGAAGATTGCTTGAGCCTAGTTCAAGACTGTAGTGTGGGTAACTTAGTGAGATACCATCTCTACAGAGTAATTTAAAAATTAGCCAGGTGATACTGTGTGCCTTTAGTCCCAACTAATTGGAAGCTAAGGTGGGAGGATAATTTGAGCTCAGCAGTTCTAGGCTGCCGTGAGCTATGATGGCACAACTGTACTTCAGCCTGGGCAACAGACAGAGCAAGATCCTGTCTTAAATTTCAAAAAAAAAGTGAAGGATCTGGAACCTTAAAGGAGCTTACCCATGAATAGGAATGCAAAACAGCCTTTCCATATTAGAAAGAATAATTCTGACAGTCTCTGGTGTTCTGGAAGAGCCCAACTCAGTCACCAAGAGTGATTTGGTAATATCTAAAAAAGAAAATGTTTTAAATAATCACTAGCCTTCCATTATTAAAATTATTGAAAAAAACTGACACTCACAATTCAGAATGACATAGGACATTTTTATCCCTCATACAAGCTTTATTAAATTTGTTTCTAAGTTTTTAAATATTAAAATACTAATAAAACTATTCTCCCAGAGTGGTCACTTTCATAAGCATTAGAATGTCCAGCTTATTAGACCAATACAAAAAGTATAAAATACAACCATGCCTGCAGGTATGATACCTTTCATGGGAAACAAATATATATATATACACACACACACACACACACACACACACACACACACACACACACACATATACGTTTGAAATTAAATTCATAAGAGATTTAGGCATAGATTTGAAAGAAAACAAAAATTAAATACGGACCAGCCAATGCTTTCTCTCTAAAACGTCTAACTGAAGCTCAGCACTCCCCACACTTTACCTCCTTCCACCAGCTGAGATGGGTGATCACCACAGCTATGTTCATTCCCAGTATTTCTGTACTGTTAATGCACTTCTGATAGTTACATAATTTAACTTATTACACAAAGTGAAGAATGATTACGTACAGGGAAAGAGTTGGTTCTATGAAACCTAACACAGTTCTTCCTTGCTTAGATGCACATTTTACACATGTTAACATCTCAAAAATTAGGATGCATCATTTTTGAGGACCCCTACCTTGGGGTCTTAAGAGTTTAGTAAAAAGGAAATGATGCAAAAGACTGCACTCAATTTCAGTGTTTGGTTGGGAGGGAATATAGAAGTCTAGAAAGAGTCTGAACTCACATTGTTTTGCAAGTATCTTTAAGTTCATGCTGCACTTGGAATCTGAACGTAAAAACTGTAGAAAATGTTGGATGTGGTTTATGGAAGAAAGGTAACTCAAAACATCAATAAGCTTTGAGAAAGAAAATAGACAAAAAAACTTTTTATCTGAAGATTTCAGGCTGCTTTAAATTACTGTATCAGGCCCTCTCTAGGCATTTAAAATAGAAAGGCAATCATGTTTCTAGGCCTTGAGCTAAAAATAATTGCCTCTTGAAGGTACCCTCCCTTTTTCCTTTATAACTTGAGCCTTTGTTTTCTGGAGCTCTCTCCAAGGCAACCTGGGAAGTATGTCCCAGGCTACAGTTCTCAATCTTGGCCCAAATAAACTCTTTCTATTGATTTTGTCTCACCTTCCTCCTTTTAGGTCAACAGCAGTCACAGAAAAACAAGACTTAAAATGCAAATCACCCTGCTCATAAAAAATGTATCTGTATCTTTTAAGTAATTCCTAGCTTTAAAGGCTTTTTCCCCTTAGTTACTTTCTAATAACTGGTCCCAATGGTATCAGATTGGAAGAATTCTAAACTCTGAGAAACAGTGCCTAACACAACAAACCTTGAACTCCACTTGAGTAAAAAGTCAGTCTTCATCACCTGCTCTTTCCATAACCTAATATAACTCTGGGCCTAAAACGTTTGCTCAATTACATTTGCTTTTCCTGCTTCCACTCCACATTCAAAATACAAAATGAAATAAAAAAAAATAAAGGCCAGGTGCAGTGACTCACACCTGCAATTCTGGAAGGCATGAGGATCCCTCAAGCTCAGGAGTTTGAGACTAGCCTGAGCAAGAGCAAGACCTTGTTTGTACTAGAAACAGAAAAAAATTTAGCCAGGTGGTGTGTGGCAGCTACCTGTAGTCCCATATACTTGGGAGGCTGAGGCAGGAGGATCACTTGAACTGAGGAGTTTGAGGTTGCTGTGAGCTAGGCTGATCCCAGCATTCTAGTCTGGGCAACAGAGTGAGACTCTGTCTCAAAAATACATACATACATACATATATAGAAAACAGATACAATTTATGATTCAGTTAACACTTGGAGAACTCCATAACAGAAATTAAAAACCAATCAAATAAGAGTACACAATATCAATTGCACCAAAAATTGGAGACTAAACCTACCTTCTTGTTTTGAAACCTGTAGTTTTTGACCATTACAAAAGGCACCTTTTCCTTTCCTGGCAGTGTACATCTTATCTTCCACACAGCTGTACACAACTCCAAATTCTATCTGCAGGAGTAAGACAAGTTTTTACCAAATCTATTTTTCGTCATTAAATCAATACATTTTTCTAAGACGCTAACAAGAAAATCTGAAATACTAACACTGTACTGAAATAGCTAAACAAGGAAAGACTTACATGCGTTTCCAACCTAATCAGACAAAGGAGTCATCAGACCTGAAATCCCCACTCCCCTCCCATCCACATCCAGACTTCAGTAAGAGCTCCCACCTTACCTCTCTCCCTCCTGCCCTAGATGAAGACAGATCTTTCCTATTTTCTAAGGTGAACCCTTTCTCCTGTGTTAT
>CAUYTI010040491.1:0-12334 GCA_963575145.1 Galago senegalensis
CCTGTGGTCCCAGCTACTTGGGAGGCGGAGGCAAGAGACTCGCTTGAGCCCAGGAGTTGGAGGTTGCTGTGAGCTGTAATGCCACGGCACTCTACCCACGGGGACAGCTTGAGGCTCTGTCTCAAAAAAAAAAAAAAAGAAAGAAAAGACTGGAGAACTAGACCTAACACCTTCACTATGCTGCCTTCAGGACCAGCCCTAAGCCTGAACCACAGCCATGTTGCTGGAATCTCAATGATTTATTCTAACCCCTTTATAAATGGGGAAACTGAGGCCCCAAGAGGGGAGGTGAATCAGCTAGACAAAAACTGAAAACAAAAAACCCAGGTCTCCTAATCCCCAGCCTAGGACTCTTCTTACCATATTATGCCCTTTCCCTTCCCAATCCCAATACTCATCATCAAGAGTCATAAATATTGGCTCGGCGCCTATAGCTCAACCGGCTAAGGAGCCAGACACGTACACCTAAGGTGGTGGGTTCGAATCCCCAGCCCGGACTCGCCAAACAACAATGACGGCTGCAACCAAAAAAAATAGCCGGGCGTTGTGGCAGGCACCTGTAGTCCCAGCTACTTGGGAGGTGGAGGCAGGAGACTCGCTTGAGCCCAGGAGTTGGAGGTCGCTGTGAGCGTGATGCCACGGCATTCTACCCAGGGGGACAGCTTGAGGCTCTGTCTCAAAAAAAAAAAAAGAGTCATAAATATTTACTGATCAACTACTGGCATGGGGCATAAGAATGAAGAGCGAGGAAAGAAAGATAGGAAATAGCTCTGACTTGTATTCTGATAAGGGAGAGCATTCTGAAGAATAGCACTGAGGCAATCGTGCCCTCACAGCACAGAGTGAAGGGAAGAACGGTAAACTGCCAAGCTACCTAGAGCCTATGCTAACCCTCGTGGGATAGCTAGGCTTCTTTCAAGCTAGCACTACTCCTGCAATTCT
Source organism: Galago senegalensis (assembly GCA_963575145.1). Taxonomy (NCBI): domain Eukaryota; kingdom Metazoa; phylum Chordata; class Mammalia; order Primates; family Galagidae; genus Galago; species Galago senegalensis. Next base: position 943 of record CAUYTI010040491.1, read on the forward strand.
ACTACCCCCACCAGGGGGTAGCCTCAGGCCATTGCAGAAAACTAGTCAGATTAAAAATCTGACCGTTGGTGGCAAGCTCAGAGGCCCTATCATGTGCGTCAGCTAGGAAACAGGCATAATGTAAAGTCTAGGTGTCAGAGAAATTCATTAGCAAAAAAAAAAAAACCCCTTATATTCCAGAGGATGCGCTAAGTACAGCAAACAAGGGTCCTGGACACAACCCAGTCAACACATCAGCACTGTTGAGCAAGCAGTGAAGAAGAGAAGATAACCCTCCTAGAACCAGAACCCAATTCACAGGGCTCTAGATAACCCCATGTCCCCAAGTTATGGGGTCCTTGAGGCATCTAGTTAACCCCACATGCAGCAAGTCAGAGAGTCTGAAAGGGGAGAAACAGGTCATCAGCCTACCTAGGTCAGATCTGGGCTTAGGATACCCCAGCCAGATGGTACTACTGGCCCTGCTAGTCCCAGGCACTGGTAAGCGGCCTTAGAAAATGTAAAGAGACCCATCAGCGCACTACTGCTGTCCTCGAAATATGTCCCTCTCCACACACCCTCAACTCCCTATTCCTCAGAGTAAGCAGCATGGTCCTAAGAAATGTTTAAACCACCAAACATCTCCAGGGAACCTCTCCAAAGACCCACACTGAGGGAGAAAAGGTACAAAGATGGGGTCTTGGCCAGAACAAGCTTCCATAAGAGACAGCAATGGAGTGGGGGGCAGGAAGGGACATGGCATGGGCAGAGGGAAAGAGCAGAGACAGAGTCTGAGCAGGGGATGCACAAAGAGCCTGGGGAGAGTGGGAGAGAGGGAAATAGGCACCCAGATTACTTACAAACCTGTCTTCTGTTTCTCTGTAGGGAACTAAGAGAAGTTTTTTTAAGGAAAGTAGTCTAATCCAACAGGAGTTTTTGTAAAGTTATCAGTGTTGGGAGTGGCCCCATTTGTAAATGTAAATAGCACATTTCTCACTGGGTTGCCGTGAGGAGTGAGGAGTAACTGACATGTAACTTTTGAGAAAGGACTTTGCAAACCATTAGGTGCTTCTCACACTAAGGCATTACCAACGGGTGATTAAACAGGTGCAGAGAGGAAGTTTGAATATAATACACTGCAAAAAAAAAAAACAACAAACTTGCCCTGTTTTATGGAAGCTGTCCCTATAACCTGGTTTCTCCTGGATACAAGGTTGGAGAAGGGGTAATTTTTGCTTAAACCCTGACAGTGGTCCCTGACTCCCGCCCTTACCAGAAAGAATTCTACCTTATCTGCTGTCCCAAGATCTCTCCAAAGGAGCCAGTGCGACACCCCGTCCGCACCAGCTGCTCCTATATTTAGTTACTGGTGTGGTCAGCTGAGAACTTTAGAGCCTGGCAGCCACTCCAACCAGCAACCGGAGCCTCCTGAACCATATGTGCAAGCTGCCCCCATCGCTGGCTCCAGCTGGCCTCTCGACCATGCCAAGCTGGGAGCGGGTGGGGAGGTGAGGGACAGAGGGCTTAACGGAACCCAAGGAACCTGAAAGGCCCACTTGAGACCAGAGCAGAGTTGACCCACTTTCCCATCCAAAGGAAAGAAGCCTGCTGGCATGATCGGGGCCACCTGGCGCCTCGTTTTTGCGCTATGGGGGTCGGAGAGCACCGCACGTACTACTTTATGGACATCTAAGCATCGTTGGACTGCATCTCTCAGGACTCTGCGCTGTGGCTAGCGAAGGTCCCCGCGCCCCACGCGCCAGGACCCGCTTCACCACCTGGTGCCCACAGCCAGCAGGACCGGCAGGCGGAGAATGAAGAGAATAAAGCCGGTAGAAGTGGGGGACACTGGTGATCATAGAGAGCCGTGGGCTCCCTCGCTGCCCGAAGGCCGAAAGGCACATTCTGGGACTGGCGTCTGCAGCTCCCCAAAGCGGAAGCAAACCCAGAAAGTGTAGCTTGGGGGATGAAATGCACAGCAACCTCTCCCAGAAAGGGCGCCTCCCCCGGGAATGGAGGCCTGCCAGGGAGCGAATCCCCGGACTCCCTATTCCCTGGCACCGCTGCACTCACTTCCCCGAGCCATCAGGGTCCAGTAGCAGGGTGCAAGCAAGAGCCGGAGCATGCCAGGCCCCTTGGCACTGCAAGAGCCGCGGCCGGTGCGCTGCTGCTCTTTTCCACCGGGTGACCTGGGGGAGGGGAGAGTAAGCTGCAAAAACCGGGACATTTCTATCCCTCTCTCCCCCAGCCCCTACAACGCTTAGCCTCAGACTACGTTTACTTTGCGGGGCACCAAGCGTGTGGCCCCATTCCGGGCCGCTTTCGGCTCCACTTACGGCGACAATGCCTCCTAGCGCCCTGCGCAGCGCAGTCACACTCCCTCGGCCGCCGGCGGCGCCCCATGCAAGTTCCGAACCCACAGGGCGGGGCGCGCGGAGTTGCGGGATGTGCGCGCATAGCCGCTCGACCAATCGCTGCGCCAGGACGGTCGCCGGGGCGGGAGCAGGCCCTGGGCCCAGGCAGCGAACAACCAATCAGCGCGTTCCCCCTCCCTCCGCGCCCGGCAGTAGCGCGCGCCTAAAGAAGGCCCGCGCGTTCCCGTCGATGGAGAACATTCGCTTTGTGTGCGGCTTCTGAAGAGAAGACACCAGGGATGAGCCGGGGTGTAGACCGGAACGTGCAGCGCATTCTAGGGTTAACACACAGAGGCTCCAGATTCGGTTTTATCGAGGAAATGGAGTTGAATTAACCAGATCAGCGGTAATTTGAAAAATGTCAAGATGGAAAATAGGAAACTTTTTATCTGATGCCTCCGACTCCCATTCAGCTTTTTAGAGACAGTAATTTCTGGCTACACTAAGTTACCTCACCTCTCTAACGCCTTATGTTCTTAACTATAAAATAGGAATTAAAATATATAAACATCTACTTCACAGGTATTGTGAGGATTAATGCTTGGAATATTTAACACAATGCCCACGCCCAGCCGTGATAGGCGCTCAGGTAAGGGACACTGTTTCTCAGGCCTTGGTTTATGGTTTGTGAAGAACTCACCACAGACCCTTCACAGGTCATAGAAGACAGAAGAGATGAGGCAACTGCCTAAACCAGATGATGACAGTGTCAAATGCTGTAAAGAAAAGAACTATATATCACGTTTGGAGGAGGGAGCCTGAAGAAAGAACATTTAATTCTGCTTCTACGGGGTGGCAGACAAGGAAAAACACATTCCCTTGGGCCTTGATAGATGTTAAGGGTTAAACTCTGCCCCACCACCACCACCACTAACCCCCCCCCCCAAAAAAATACATTGAGGTTCTAACCCCCAGTACTTTAGAACGTGACCTTATTTGGAAATAGAATCACTGTAGATGTAATTGGTTAAGATGAGGTCATACTGGAGTAGGGTACACCCCTAATCCAATGTGCCTGGTGTTCTTAGAAGAGAAGAGATGAACACACAGGGTGATGGGAGTGAACACTTACAAGCTGAGGAACACCAAAGAGTGTTGCACAAGGGTCATAAGCCAGGAACAGGCAAGGAATACTCCCTCAGATCCTCCAAAAAAGAACCAGTCCGTCAGGTATCTTGATTCAGACTTATAACTCCCAAAATTGTGAGTGAATAAATTTCTGTTGCCGTGTCAACCTGTTACAGCTGCTTTAGGAAACAAATGCAAATACGTTACTAGGAATAAAAGAAAGATGATGGTTAATACCTCCAAAGTAAGTCTTTCATATCTGAATGCTTAGTATAGGCAAGGCCCCACTTCCCAAGGTATACTAAGATGAATTAAACACAGACTGCCCTCAAGGGGTTACCAGTTGAAGGCCAGGCACGGTGGCTCACGCCTGTAATCCTAGTACTCTGGGAGACTGAGGCAGGTGGATTGCCTGAGCAAGAGCGAGAACCCATCTCTAAAAATAACTGGGCACCTATAGTCCCAGCTACTTGGAAGACTGAGGCAAGAGAATCACTTGAGCCCAAGACTTGGAGGTTGCTGTGAGTTATGATGCCACTGAAACTCTACAGAGGGCAGAGGGTGACAAAGTGAGACTCTATCTCAGGAAAAAAAAGGGGGGGAGGTTACCAGTTGAGTAGATGCCTGAGCGGCCCTGTTTTTAGACCCACCTTTACCGCTGAATTTCTGCTAGATATATACTGAGTGACAGCTATAAATAACAAATCAGTAAAGTCCCATTCTACCCAAGCCAAAATGCTTGTTACTCTGAACAAAGCAGACACAGCTACTTCTGTTTCACTGAGAACTAGCCTGACATTTCTGGCCAACGTTTGCACATAGATGTCTTCTCTCCCCTGCTGGGCTGCATGCAGACCCAAGACAGCTAGCACAGTGCTTCTGTGTACATAGTAAGGGTCCAGTAAAGACTGCTGGTAGATGGCCCCACCCTGGGGTTTCCCACACTCATGCTTTATCTTAGCAAGTCCCCTGCCCTAGGAAGTTTATCCTGGATCCTCTAGCCCCACAGAGACAAGATTCTTCCTCGCCTCAAATGCCACCTCTTTTACTCCTACTGTGTTTGCTTTTCCAGAGCACTTACTGCATTATGCTCATAATTATACCATCTCTGCACAAGTCTTTTTTACCAAGACTCTGCCTAATTTCGGAGACCAAATACCATGTGGTGTTTGTATCAGTCAGTGTTTGCTGCATAATAAAACACCCCAAAACTTAGATGTGGCTGAAAATAACAACTGCTTGTTTAGTTTATGATTTTGTGAGTCAGTATTCTAGGCTGGGTTTAGCTGGACAGTTCTTCTGATCTCAGCTGTATTCCCAGCCATATGTATGTAGGGTTAGTTGCAAAGCAGTCAGAGGCCTCTACTTCTGGGGAGGTAGCTAGCTGTCAGCTGAGGCAAATGAGCCACGTGTCTCTCATATACAAACAGGCCAGCCCAAGTTCCTTCACATGGAGCTGCAGGGGTCCAAAAGCAAGAGGAAAATCATGCCAGGCCTCTCAAGGTTTAGGCTTAAAATTGGCATTGTTTCATTTCCACGGTTGTACTGACTAAACAAAATTGCAAGGTTAACCCAGATTCAAGGTTGAAAAAGAAATAGACTCCATCTCCTGATAGGAGGAGCAGCAAGGTCACATTGCAAAGAACATTGGTATAGGGCTGAGTGGAGAATTGGGGCTAATTTATCAATCTACCATAGTCCTCAGTAAATATTCCCACAATACCTAGCATGTAGTGGGTGCTGAGTAAATATTTATTGATGGTGCTAAGATGTTTTTTTCTTTTTTGAGACAGAGTCTCACTATGTCCCCTTGGTAGAGTGCCTTGGCGTCACAGCTCACAGCAACCTCCAATTCCTGGGCTTAAGCAATTCTCTTGCCTCAGCCTCCCAAGTAGCTGGGACTATAGGCACCCACCACAACACCTGGCTAATTTTTTTTTTTTTGGTTGTAATTTTCACTGTTGTTTTTTAGCAGGCCCAGACCGGGTTCAAACCCGCCAGCTCTAGTGTATGTGGCTGGCACCCTAACCACTGAGCTACAGGTACTGAACCTACAGTGCTAAGATTTTTAATCACTATTTACTGACTCCATTCAATGCAATCATTTGGCAAAATTTCATCCCTCACTACTAGGGATAGGGCCTAGAAGCCTCAAGATAGTCATTGCTACCTTCAGTTTCAGATAGCAAGTGAGGGGATCATGAAGGTAGGGACCGTGCAAGGGAAGTCCCTGTGGAGCTTCTTAGTGAACCAGCTCAACTTGTCTGGAACAGACAGGCTCTTCTAAAGAGATCCAGAGCCTCTTTGGAGGTGTGGGCCACTTAGAGATGTGTTTCAAGCATGGCCTACCTTAGTTAGAAGCCATACACCCTTCACCTGTGAAGAGAGAAAGACTCAGATGTTTGCTAGGGCTCAGACACAGCCTGCGCTCATGCTTGAAACCCTTACAAGGTACCTGCACAAAGGAAAACTCTTGTGCAATAACAAATTGTTACATATATATGGCTATTCCCTGGGCAGATAAATGCTCAGGGCACTTGTGGAAGGGAAACTTTCCTATAGACTGAGCCAGGATCTCAACTCCTATGACTGAAGACCCTGATGGGGATCACATCCCATCGAAGAATATCAAGATGCAATCTTGAGGGCTGTTATGGGCTGATTTGTGGGCCTTCTCCCTACCACCGTCACTACCAACATACACACATACACACAGATATGTTGTAGCCCATAATGCCAGTACTTCAAAATTTAACCTCAATTGGAAATCGGGTCTTTACAGAGGTATGCAAGTTAAAATTGAGGTCACGAAGGTAGACCCTGATCCAATATGATTAATGTCCTTATTAAAAGAGGAAATGTGCCATTGATAGATATGCATAGCAGGAAGACAGCATGAAGGGAGATAGGGAGAAAATGGCCATCTATAAGCTAAATAGAAAGGCCTGGAAAGACAGATCCTTCCCTCGTAGCTCTCAGAAGAAACCAACCCTACCAATCCCTTGATTTTAGACAATGAACTTCTATTGGTAAGCTACCCAATTTGTGTACTTTGTTAAGTAGGCCTAATACAAGGCCTTAATATGATATGAAACCTCAAATCTCTTTTTATTCTATTCTCTTTATATTGGCCTTTATATCACCCTTTTTTTTTTTTTGAGACGGAGCCTCAAGCAGTCCCCCTGGGTAGAGTACCGTGTCATCACTCACAGCAATCTCCAACTCCTGGGCTCAAGCAAGTCTCCTGCCTCCAACTCCCAAGTAGCTGGGACTACAGGCGCCCGCCACAACGCCCGGCCATTTTTTTTTTTTTGGTTGCAGCCATCATTGTTGTTTGGCGGACCCAGGCTGGATTCAAACCCTCCACCTTAGGTATATGTGGCTGGCACCTTAGCCACTTGAGCCACAGGCACCTAGCCTATATATCACCTTTCTTAAGAGAGAAGTACACTTGGATGGAAACAAAATGTGAAATCCAATCACCATGTGTGAGTCGGACACCCTCTACCTCCTGTCCCTGCTTCATCTGGTGCCTTTCTGTGTCTTCCACCTACAGCTGCACACCTGCCTGCAGCTGAGTTACCAACAGCCAGGACCGCGAAGTCACTCCAAGTCACTGCCATCCTAAGGCTGAAAAGCAGTTCACCCAGTCTGTGTTCCAGAAGGTTCAGCCTGATGAGATGTGCCCACTACAAACCCCTGCCAGGTACTACAGGGTTTGCAAAAATGAGCAAGAAGCAGTCAGAACCCTCAAGGCTCATGCACTCTGCTATGGGAAATAAGATCACTACACAAAGTGACTCTAAAAAAGGTTTTCTTGAGGGGCATGACTACAACTTAGATTTGACCTCACAAATGCAAACAAGGTAATCATCTGTACTCTCATGCTGGGGACGGGTTTGAACCCGCCACCTCGGGTATATGGGGCCAGTGCCCTACTCCTTTCAGCCACAGGAGCCACCCTACCAAGCTGAAATTTTAAATTTTTTTTATTGTTGGGGATTCATTGAGGGTACAAGAAACCAGGTTACACTGATTGCATTTGTTAGGTAAAGCCCCTCTTATTATCATGACTTGCCCACAAAAGGTGTGGCACACACCAAGACCCCACCCCGGCTCCTTCCCTCTCTCTGCTCTTCCTTTACCCTGAAATTTTAAAAAATTTTATAAAGCTTTTCTCAAGCTTCAGCTATTGTCATGCCACCTTCCTGATTTTTGCTATATCTGAGCCCCACCCAGTGGTGAGCTGGAGTCACTCGTGCAGACAGAGAGCTTGCTCATTCTGCACATCTTTTTCAATTTCAGGGCAGTCACCTTGGATACTTGAAATAGGCATGGTGGGAGAATTTCTACCGTAGAAATCAGCACACATTACACGTTAGGATCTAATTTTTTTTCTCAGCAAGATGGTTTACCAACATATTATACTATTATTTATTTGTGTTTTTATTTATTTATTTATTTTAGCTTGAGACAGAGCCTCAAGCTATTGCCCTGGGTAGAGTGCAGTGGCATCCTAGCTCACAGCAACCTCCAACTCCTGGGCTCAAGCGAGTCTCCTGCCTCCGCCTCCCAAGTAGCTGGGACCATAGGCGCCTGCCACAACACCCAGCTACTTTTTTGGTTGCAGCCGTCATTGTTGTTTGGCGGGCCCGGGCTGGGTTCGAACCCACCACCTTAGGTGTATGTGGCTGGTGCCTTAGCCGCTTGAGCCACAGGCACCACGCCAGTGTTTTTTATTTAAATTGACGCATGCTTGAACTTTTTTTTTTTTTTTTTTGAGACAGAGCCTCAAGCTGTCCCCCTGGGTAGAGTGCTGTGACATAACAGCTCACAGCAACCTCCAAATCCTGGGCTCAAGCTAGTCTCCTGCCTCAGCCTCCCAAGTAGCTGGGACTACAGGCGCCCGCCATAATGCCCGGCTATTTTTTGGTTGCAGCCATTATTGTTCTTTGGCAGGTCCGGGCTGGATTCAAACCCGCCACCTTAGGCGTATGTGGCTGGCACCTTAGCTGCTTGAGCCACAGGTGCTGAGCCAGGCATGCTTGAACTTTAAAATGTTGTTTTAAAAAGAAACTTTATATCATTCCACAAATGGAAACTAGTATCATGTTCCATAGATAAAAAGTAACCTTAAAAAGAAATATAAGGCAGGGCCTGGGGGTTCATGCTTATAGCACTCTGGGACACTCTGGTGGGAGGACTGCTTGATCCTGGAGTTCTAAACCAGACTGAGCAAGAGCAGACCCCATCTTTACCAAAAATAGAAAACCTAGCCAGGCTCCTGTAGTGCCAGCTACTCAAGAGGCTGAGGCAAGAGGATGGCTTGCACCTAAGTTTAAGGTTGCTCTGAGCTACAATATCTTGGCACTCTGCTTAGGGTGACAGAGTGAGACTCTGTCTCAAAAATAAAATAATAAAATAAAGTAACATGAGTCTAACAAGTTTAGGTATATGAGACAGAACCATCAGTGTTGTGGTTTATCCAGAATAATTGAAATAGATTTACAAAGGAAATAACTCTCTCATAGCAGTGCTATTGTACCACCAAGAGTTACAGCTCCCATCTTGTGAAAGACTGTCATATTGCAACAGAAAGAAATATGAGTTCCATAGTACCAAGTTTCAGAAACAGTTTGGTCCTAATATGGCCACCAACTGCAAGAAAAGATGATACTTGAATAAGTCTCCAAGGATGGGCTGAATTTTAATAGATGCAGAAGATCAAGAAGGGGATAAAAATATAAAAGTTATGGGGAAGGGAAAACTCTTCCTTTGCTTAGCTGAGCAAAGGCTGGAAGGCAAGAATGCATAAAGTATTCCGGGGAATACAGTGTTCACATTTGGCTGAAGCTTGGGTAGGTAATGAAGAGTTTTTGAAAATCTTTGTACAAGAGAGGATGTGATAAGAGAAGCACTTCAGGATGAAGAAATAGAGTACAGGATGACTTAAAATAGTACCAATAATGGGTACTTAATTGGGTTTTTTGGTTGCAGCCATCCTTGTTGTTTGGCGGGCCCCGGCTGGATTCGAATCCACCACCTTAGGTGTATGTGGTTGGTGCCTTAGCCACTTGAGTCACAGGCACTGAGCCAGTACCAATAATTTTAATACCTAAAATAGTACCATCATTTTTTTTCTTCTATCCTTATGCACATATATATATATTTTTGGAGACAGAGCGTCAAGCTGTCACCCTGGGTAGAGTGCTGTGGCATCACAGCTCACAGCAACCTCCAATTCCTGGGCTCAAGCGATTCTCTTGCCTCTCCCTCCCGAGTAGCTGAGACTACAGGAACCCACCACAATGCCCAGCTATTTTTTGGTTGCAGCTGTCATTGTTGTTTGGTGGGCCCAGCTGGATTTGAACCCACCAGCTCAGGGTATGTGGCTGGTTCCTTAGCTGCTTGAGCCACAAGCCTATATATTTTTTATTTATTATTTTATATACATATATTTACATATGTGTGTGTGCATGCACATATACCACTAGGTTTGTGCCTATGCCACTGAATATATGGTATTTCATTTCTTTGTTTTAGAAACAGGATCTTGTTCTGTGGTTCAGTGCTGTGGTCATTATAACCTGGAATTCTTAGACTAAACCAATCCTCTGCCTCAGGCTCCCAACTAGCTGGGACTTACAGGTGCAAGCCAGCATACCTAGTTAAATTTTTTTTTTTTTTTTTTTTGGCTGGGGCTGGGCTTGAACCCACCACCTCCAGTGTATGGGGTGGGCACCTTACTCCTTTGAGTGACAGGTGCCGCCCCTTTTTCTTTTTCTTTTTTTAAGAGAAGAGTCTCACTTTAACACTCTTGGTAGAGTGCTCTGGCATCACAGTTCACAGCAAACCTCCAATTCCTGGGCTTAGGTGATTCTCTTAGTTGAAACGCCTGGCTATTTTTTCTTGCAGTTCAGCCAGGGCCAGGTTCAAACCTGATACCCTCAGTATATGGGGCTGGTGCCCTACCCACTGAGCCACAGGCGCTGCCCCTGGCTTTATTTTTTAATTTTTTTGTTGTTGTTGTTAGAGTTTCACTCTGTCAGCCTGGATAGAATGTTGTGGTGTCATCATAGCTCACAGCAACCTCAGTCCTCAGTCTTTTGGCCTCAAGCGATCCTCTTGCCTCAGCCTCCCAAGTAGCTGGAACCATATGCACCTGCCACGATGCCTAGCTAATTTTTCTATTTTTAGTAGAGACTGGGGTTTTCTTGCAGTTTTTGGCCAGGGCTGGTTTTGAACCCAACACCTCCAGTATATAGGGCCACAGGCACCATCAGAGATGGGGGTCTTGTTCACCCTCCTCAGCCTCTCACAGTGCTAGGATTACAGGCATGAGCCACCATGCCCAGCAAAATCTTTTATAGAGATAAGTTCTCACTCTGTTGCCCACTTGTAACCTCAGGCGATCCACTCAGTTTAGCATCCCAAAGTGCTGGGTCTGAGTCGCTGCCCCCAACCTTTTTCTTTCTTTAAAAAAAAATGATTTGGCTCGGCACCTGCAGTTCAGCAATTAGAGCACCAGCCACATAGTACTGAGGCTGGTGGGTTCAAACCCACCCAGGCCTGTCAAACAACAATGATAACTACAACCAAAAAATAGCCAGGTGTCCTGGCAGGCACCTATAGTTCCAGCTACTTAGGAGGTTGAGGCAATAGACTTGCTTAAGTCCAAGAGTTTGAGGTTGCTATGAGCTGTGATGCCACAGCACTCTACCGAGGACGATATATTATCCTCTGTCTCTTTTTTTCTTTTTTTTTTTTTTTGAGACAGAGCCTCAAGCTGTCCCCCTGGGTAGAGTGCCCTGGCATTACAGCTCACTGCAACCTCCAACTCCTGGGCTCAAGTGAGTCTCTTGCCTCTGCCTCCCAAGTAGCTGGGACCACAGGCGCCCGCCACAACGCCCAGCTATTTTTTGGTTGCAGCC
>CAUYTI010040495.1:0-14818 GCA_963575145.1 Galago senegalensis
CTCTTCAATCTTCTCTCTTGTCTCTGCTCCAAACCATCAGCTAATTTGCTAAGCTTCTGTCCTTTCAGCCTCCTTCTGGACGGGAGCTTCTGTAAAAAGCTGGCTGTAGTTCGCCATCTTGGCTCCGCCCCCAATATGTTCTTATTAACTAAAATTCAAGAGCAAAACTATTGAACCCCAAATAAACATAAGAAAAAGCATTAATAACATTTGCCGAGGCAAAGATTTCTAAAAAGAAAACCCCAAAATTATTTTCCTTAAATAGGCAAAAAATTCAGGAAATACAAGTGGAACAACATAGATAAATGAAATTTGTTAAAAAATACAGTACAAAAATTGAGATTTGTTTAAAAAACAGTACAGTAACTGAAACGCATAGGCAAAAGAAAATGGCTCCAAAATATATATCAAGGTGGGAATTCTTCTCTGGAATGTATTAGAAAAACAAAAACCTCAAAAAGAAAAATCACCCTATGGGGGAAAAAACTTATTTCAACAGACATTTCACCAAAAGGAATATTAATACTATATGCACAGCAGTGAAGCGTATTAATAGATATTTTAACATTGTTCATTATAAAAGGAATAAAGTAAAACCCAATATATTCCTCCACACACCCACTAGAATGGTTGAAATCATAAAGTTTGGGAATGTCAAGTATTGCTAAGGTTATGAAACAACACAAATCCAAACTCACCTAGATTTTTGGTGAAATTGTTGAAAAGAGTTCAGTGACTTGTTTAAAAAAATAAAAGCACATCCACCATCTAAATCTAGAAATTCCATTCATAGGAGAAACACGAGAGAAATGAAAATGCACGTTCAGAGAAAAGTTGCAGATTCATAGTAGGTATTTTTCAGAGTCAAACACGCTCAGGTGACTGTGTTAAGAAACTTAGTATAATAAAAAGCAACCTGGTGATAAAAAGCAACAAATTTCTGATACATGCAAAAATAAGCATATGTTTTAAAATAATTATGCTAAGTTCAATAAATGTAGATTGAAAAGGGGGTATATAGTGTACTATACATTTCCACTTATATAAAATTTTATGAAATACAAAATTATAGTTACTAAAATCAGAGCAATGGCAGTTTGGGAACAGGAGTTGAGAGGGTTGGCTAAGGAGGATGGAGAGACAGTGGGGCAGGAGACTTTGGGGAGTTAAAGAAATCTGCCTTGTCTTTATTGTGGTGATGGTATAGGCTTAGACATGTGTCAATATTTATCACATTGTACATTATTAAATATCTGCATTTTATCACATATTTTTATAATGCAAAGCTGTACAAAGTTGATAGTATCACAAATTGACCAAGACTGGTTGTGAGTTATTAATTGTCTAACTTGGGTTTGGGTGCATTAGGGGTTAGCACACTCCACTTAACTTTTTACAAACTGAAAATTTCTTCTAATAAAAATGGATAAATGAATGTGACTTACTTTTTCTTTCCAGTTTGTCAAATGTTCCCTCCAGTAGGATCTGAGTAACTTTATGATCACCTAGGCGACATTAGAGGAGATGAAGAAGCTCAAGTAGATGCCTATTTCGAATGCTGAAATAGGTATTTTCTTCACCTGTCCTTCCTGGGGATATTATCCAAAATTGCCGTCTGGTGAATTTTTTCACTTCCTAACACTGGTTCAGGAGATGAGAGATCAATGTAGTAGGTAAGAGCCTTTGTGGTTACCAGGTGTAAATGATGTCCAATCTATGCTGAGAAAGAGAGCCCAGATCGCCATGAATTCTCTGCAGAAAAAGAAACAAACAAACAAAAAATAAACAAAATATATCTCTGATCAAATAAGACCTTCCAAATGTTTTTCAGAGACTTCCTGGAAGGCTTTCAGTTCTGGGACAAAGTGTACACATTGTACCGACTTCTACATCTGAGGCTCCTGACACACTAGCTGACTTGATAACAGTTATCTTAATGAAAGGCCAAGAGAGTTACTCAGAGCATAGAGATGTGGATTTGAAAACCTGATTTCCATTACAAATAATGTATTACTTGAGTGGTATGGTCCCTCCTACTAGTTAGTGTTTTGTGATCACCCCTTCTGAACCAAGCTGAATGCTTAGTACTTACCAAGTGTCATCTCATTAAAATCTCTCCACTATCCTAGGATATAGCTCATTTTCATGTCTTATTTTACACAAAAAGCAATATCTTGCTTAAAATGATTAAGTGAATTTCCTGAGCCCATTCTAATACAACAACTCCTGTCTTAGAGTCCAGGAATGTAGACCCAAAGGTCAATTTTTATTAAATTTTCTTGTTTTCATTGTTTGTTTTGGGGATTTTCTTTTGCCCTACCAATAGGAGAGAAATTGGCTTATCTCTCTCCTAGATCAAGCAATCAATTTTTTTCTGGAGTTGAGGCTCTGTCTGTGGTGGTCCTGGGGTGATAAAACACACTTCCAAATAGGTCGGTACAGGTGGATAACTGCTCCTCAAGAAAGATGACCTTGTTTATAAAATGCTCAGGGTCCCTGAATTCAAGAAATCATATACAGAGAAGTTTCTGTGGTGAATCAGAGTTTTATGGTAAGTTATAAGTAACTTCCTGGTGGTTTGATATTGGCAATCTTTCTTAAAAAATGAACCAAAGAACACCTGCATCAGAGTCCCTGGAGTGTTTAGTAAGTATAGAGATATGAAATCATGCTTCAGAGTAGTGATTCAACATCCCCAGTATTTGGGGCTGGATTTTGCTGAAGGACAAGACATCACTTTCATATAGATTAATTAAAATACCATAGATTTAGGCAACAAATATTATGCCCCTGACATACGGTTTTCTGAGTTTATTTCAAATCTATGCACTAAATGCTAACTAAAATGTTCATTCACATTAGAGATTTTCCCATGGAAATAAGAAAGGTGATTAAAATTTGCTCGAATAGAAGAACTGGTCATTGTCAGAATATAAATTCTGAAGTATTGATGTGGAGAATGTTGTAGTCTACATGATACCATGAGCATATGGAGTCAAAGAATAACAGTAAGTCATCAGAGGAAAAAGGATAAAGCAAAGAAGATGAAAACAATTAACCAAAGTATCCTCCAATCAAACAGCAAATAACCAGAAGTTGTGGGTAATGTGGCATAACTGTGTCTTAGTCCATCCAGCTGTAATAATGAAATACCATAAATTGGCTAAGCAATAACAGAGAAAATTTATTTAGTTTTGGAGACTGGGAAGTGCCAGGTAAATGCATCAGCATATTTGATGCCTGGTTAGAGTCTTTTCTTTGTTTGGGGATGGCCGTCTTTTCACTGGGTCCTTCTATGGCAGAGGGGCAAGGCAGCTCTCTGGGGCATCTTTTATAAGGGTACTAATCTCATTCATGAGGGTTTCAAGATATGAATTTTGGGGTAGCACAAACATTAAGACTATAGCAAACTGCAATCTCTCAAAAGAAAAATGGAATGATTTTAGTCTGCAAAATAAAATCTCTCATACAGATAGTTGACAAAAGATAAAAACAATCTTTAGACTACTGAATTTGGTAGTTTGGCAAAAGAAAACATTAGAAATATTTCCTGCTCTGAAAGTACAGAAATACTGATTATTCTATAACAATACTAAGATCAAATCCCATATTGAGCTTATGGAGAAAGTACTCATAATTGCCAAGTGCTCAATAAAGCAAATTCTGGAATGAAAAGAGCAAGAAAAGAAAGAACGGCATGAGGGTTGCCCTAGAGCAGCTCCTGCTTCTGGGAACAAAAATGTCTGAAACAAATGTCCATGTGCATGAGAGATGAAAACCAAGCATTGACCCAGGGTCTGTAAGGTAGGCACTGGCCAAAGACTTCAGTGGATATCCAGTAGAAGCTCCTCAGTACTGACCACCTCCTTTCATAGACCGGACATGCACCACGTGTACATATCAGTACAGTGGGCCTAGTTCCTGATGCTGACCACCTCTGTATGTTGACCAGTTTGTCATAGTCCCTGGGTGGTCACCTTACAGAGGTTCTGCTGTACTTTTAGCATATAATCTTAAAATAACAATAATCATTTTGTAAGCCTAATAACTTACATGAAAAGATGGTGGGCCCTGGCTTTGGGTAGGCTTGTTGGGAGATAGTAACTTAACATGAATGAATTTTTAAAAAGATGATCAATGTAGAAAAGAGAGACAGCCCAGTAAATAGTAATTTAATGTTGTTCCATATTGTTAGCTTACTACTACTCTGCTAAGATTAAAAAAAATACATATATATACAATCTCACAACAAAAGGTTCCTGAGCCCAAGTTTCAAGTTTCTAGTAGTTTCTGCAAATTAAGGTCACCAACATGAGGACAAAGGTATTTTCATAAGAAAAAAAAGGGTACTTGATCAGCTAGGGAATCCCAGAAAGAGACCCACACAACTGATTTTTGGCAAAGACGCAATAGCAGTTAGATGGAACATGAGTAGCCTTTCCAATAAGTGTTGCCAGAACAAATTGGATGTCTATAGGGAAAACAAAAAATAAGCCCAGACTAAAATTTCATACTTTGTACAAAAATTTTCCAAAGTTGATTATAAAATAAATGTAAAGTGAAAATGATAAAATTTTTAGGAAAAAAAAAAACAGGAGAAAATGTTTGGTATCTAAGGCTAAGAGAGTGGTGATAGACTTGATATGCAAAATGTAATTATCAGAGAAAAACAAAAAAATTTGACTATATGTAAAGTAAACAAAGCAATTTTTCGCTGCTAATGACTCTAATAGGAGGATGTAAAACAGGTTATAGGCTGAGAAAATATTTGCAAATGCATATATGACAAAGTTCTAATATCTACAATATGTAGAAATATTTTCAAAACTCATCAGAAAAAAATACAAGTCCAAGTTGCCAAAAAATATGAACAGAGACTTCCCTGAAGAAGATATAGATATCAATAAGCATATAAAAAGGTTTTTAGCTTGATTTCCCATTAGAGAAATGCATAGTAAAGCCATAATAAGACCCATCAGAATTGGTAAAATAATTTTTAAGAATCCTGATAATGCTGAGGATTCAGAGAAACTGAAAACTGCATACATTATTGGTGGTAAGGTAAATGCCTAAGATTTAGAAAAACAGGTAGGTTTCTTGTTTGTTTTAATTTCAAGTTAATGTAAGAGTATAAACAACTAGGTCACAACATGTGAATTTGTTACCTAGAATCCTTCTTGTAGTTGTGTCCTGCACTGAAAATGTGTGTCATATACTCTTACATTGTGCCCCCAACCCCCGCTTCTTTTTGCCCCTCCACTATACCCCCTCTTCCAAACTTGAATTAAATTGAGTTTTACTCCTATGTGGTCATGAATTAGACTGTCTACAGGCTTTATTCTAGTATTGAGTATACTGGATATTTGATTTTCCATTCTTGCAATAATTTACTAAGAATGAGTTTCAACTCCATCAGGTAAATGTAAAAGATGTAAAGTCTCCATCTTTTTTAATGGCTGAATAATATTCCATGGTATGCATAGACCACAGATTGTTAAACCATTCCTGAGTTGATGGGCATTTAAGTCATTTCCACATCTTGGCAATTGTAAATTGAGCTGCAATAAAAAATCTAGCACAAATGTCTTTATGATAAAATGATTTTTTTTTTCTTCTGGGTAGATGCCTCGTGGTGGGATTATAGGATCAAAATGGGAGATCTAATTTGAGTTCTCTGAAGATTCTCCATACTTCTTTTCAAAGAGGCTGTATTAGTTTTCAGTCCTACCAACAGTGTGAAAGAGTTCCCCTCTTTCCACATCTGCATCAGCATTTGCAGTTTTGGAACTTTGTAATGTGGGCTAATCTTACTGGGGTTAGGTGTATCTCAGGGTGGTTTTGATTTGTATTTCTCTGATGATAAGGGACAATAAGCATTTTCTCATGTTTGTTAGCCATTCATCTGTCTTTCCCAGTGATAGATGGGATTCTTTTTTTTTAGAGACACAGTTTCACTTTTGTTACCCATGGTAGAGTGCCTTGGAGTAACAGCTCACAACAACCTCTGGGCTTAGGCAATTCTCTTGCCTCAGCCTCCCAAGTAGCTGGGACTACAGGGAGTCCAAATAGCCATCACACCTGGCTATTTTTTTGTTGCAGTTTGGCCGGGGCTGGGTTTGAACCCACTACCCTGGGTATAAGGGGCTGGTGCCCAAGTCACTGAGCCACAGCACTGCCCTAGAGGGATTCTTTACTCTTTTTTTTTTTTTTTTTTTTTTTGTGAATTAGTTTGAGTTGATTACAGATCCTAGCTATCAAGCTTTTTCAGATTTATAATATACAAATATCTTTTTCCTTTATGAAGGTTGTCTGTTTGCTTTGGTTACCGTGTTCTTAGCTGTACAGAAGCTTTTCAGTTTAATTAAGTCCCATTTGTTTATTTTTGTTGTTGCAATTTCCACTGAAGTATTCTTCATAAAATCTTTTGCCAGGCTGACATCCTCAAGAGTTTTCCTTTCACTTTCTTCTAGGATTTTTATTGTTTTAGGCCTTAAATGTAAATCCTTTATTCACCTTGAGTCAATTTTTGTAAGTGGTGAAAGGTGTGGGTCTAGTTTCAGTCTTTTACTGTAGCTAACCAGTTCTCCCAGCACCATTTATTAAATAGGGATTATTTTCCTCAGTGTATGCTTTTGTTTTTGTTTGGTTTACCAAACATGAGATGGCAACTAGAGACTGATTTCATCTCTTGGTTTTCTATTCAGTTGCAAAAGTTTATGTCTCTATGTTTGTGCCAATACCATGCTGTTTTGATCACTGTGGACTTGTAATATAGCCTAAAGTCTGGTAGTTGATGTCTCCAGCTTTAACTTTATAATGAAAAATTGCCTTAGTTATATGGGGATATTTCTGGTTCCATATGAAACAAAGAACTATTTTTTTCCAGTTTGTCAAAATATTATGTTGGTATTTCAATGGAGATTGCACTGAATCTGTAGTTCGCTTTGGGTAGTATAGACATTTTAACAAAATTTATTCTTCCCAGCCAAGGTTATGGTATGTTCTTCCATTTGTTAATGTCTTCTGCTATTTCTTTTCTTAGAGTTTTATAATTCTTTCTGTAGAGGCCCTTCACCTCTTTTGTTAGGTATATTTGTAGGTATTTCATTTTATTTGAAGCTACTGTGAAGGGAATTGTGTCCTTGATTAGCTTCTCAGCTAGGGTCTCATTGATCAAAATCTACTGATTTGTGGACATTGACTTAATACCCTGAAATGCTGTATTTCCTGAACACATCCAGGAGTCCTGTGATTGAGTCTCTGGGATTCTCTACTTATAAAATCGTATCATTGACAAAGAGTGAGAGTTTGACATCCCCTGACCCCATCTGGATGTCCTTTATATCCTTCTCTTACCTGATTGTATTGGCTATAACTTCCAGAACTATGTTGACTACTAGTGGAGATAGAGGACAACCTTGTCTGGTTCTAGTTCTACATGGAAGAGCTTTCAGTTTTCCTCCATTCACTGTATTAGCTGTGGGTTTGTCATACGGAGCTTCAATCAGTTTAAGAAAGGTGCCACATATGCCTACATTCTTAAGTGTTTTGTTAGAAAAGTTTGCTGAATTTTATCAAATGCTTTTTCTGCATCCTTTAAGAGAATCATGTGGTCTTTGTTTTTGTTTTTCTATTGATATGATGAATTACATTTTTGAATATGCATATGTTAAACCAGTCTTGCATGCTGGCATGAAACCTACTTTATCATGATGTTGAATTTTTTTAATGTGTAGTGTAATCTATTAGCTAAGATTTTATTTAGTATTTTTGTATTGATATTCATTAATGAAATTGGTTTGTAGTCTTCCTTTTCAGTTGAGTCCTTTCTTGGTTTTGGTATCAGGGTGATGTATGCTACACAGAATGTGTTGGAAGAAGGTTCCTTCTCAATGTATTGGAATGGTTTCTGCAGTATAGGTAAAAGCTCTTTTTTTTGAAAATTTGACAGAATTCTGATGTGAAGCCATCTGGGAATTTTTTTGTTGGAATTTTTTTTATTGTTTCTGCAATCTCAGTGCTTGCTATTGGTCTGTTTAGGAAATCTATTTTCTCTTCCTTAAGCCTAGGGAAATGGTGTGATTCTGGGTATTGGTTCACTACTCCTACATTGTCAAATTTCTGGGTCTAATTTTCTTGTAGTACTCAAAGATAATCTCTTCTATTTCTGTGGCATCTGATGTTATTGCCCCTTTTTTATTTCTGATTAACATTATTTTAGATTTTACTATTCTGTTTCTAGTTAATCTGACTAAAGGTTTATCAATTTTATTTATCTTTTCCAAGAACAAACTTTTGTTTCATTAATTTTCCAAATGATTCCTTGTTTCAATTTCATTTATTTGTGACTTAATTTTGGTTATTTCTTTTCTTCTGCTAGCTTTGGCTTTTGATTTCTCTCCCTTTACCATTTCCTTAAGATGATTAATTTAGTTGACGTGCTCTCTTTGTTTTCCAGATGCAGGCATCTAATGCAATAAATTCCCTTAGGACTACTTTTGAAGTATCTCATAGATTTTGGTGATTTGTAACTTCATGGTTGTTATGTTTGAGGAATTTAATGATTTATTCCTTTATCTCTTCCTTGACCCAACTGTCAGACAGCTAATTCCCATGCCTTTGTGTAGAGATTAAAAATTTTTATTGGAGTTGAGTTCCACCTTTATTGCCTTGTGTTCTGAGAAGGTACAAGACATAATTTCAATTCTTTTAATTTTTTTGAGGTTTTATTTGTATTCTGGGGTAAGATCTATTATGAATTATGTTCCATGGGCTGAAGAGCAGAATGTATGTTCCTTATCTTTGGGATGGTATACTTTGTATGTGTCTGGTAAGCTCATTTGTTCTATGGTCACATTTAAGTCAGTTGTATCTCTGTTTAGTTTCTGTTGAGGATTTGTCCAGTTTTGTCAGAGGGGTACTAAAGTTCCCAGCTTTCTATACTGTTATGGGATATGACTTTTCTCAGACAAATCAAATTCTATTTCATAAATCTGGAACCATTTAAGTTGGGTGCATAAATATTCAGAGTTGAGATGTTCTCATGTTGTATTGTCCCCTTGACCAATATGAAGTGACCATCTTTGTCTTTCTTTAGTTGCTTTAAATCCACTTGTATCTGAAAACATGAGTCTTCATTTCTTTTGATTTCCATTTGCCTGAAATATTGATTTTCATCCCTTTATCCTGAGCCTTGATTTGTAGGTGTGTTTCCTGAAAACAGCACATGGATGGCTTTTACTTTTTGAGCCAATCAGCCAGCCTGTGTTTCTTCTGTGGGGAATTCAAGCCATTAACATTTTTTTGAGTGAGAATTGACAAGTTTGGTGGGTGGAGTTCTATTTATCTTTTTTTTGGTTTGTTTATTTTTTTGGTGAAAGTCCATAGGTTAGTTTTATTCTTTATGCCCCTGTAGGAGGTAGGTTTTGTCCTTTAATTTGGGTACTTCCTATGTTGGTGGGCCATTGTGATGGTTGGTGTGAAGAATATGCCTAAGTAATTCCTATAGAGCTGACCTTGTTGTGGTGAATTTCCTTGATGTTTGCATATCCATAAAAAATTTGATTTCTCCATTAATTTTGAAGCTTAGTTTAGCAGGATACAGAATTCTAAGCTAAAAACTCTTTTGTTTAAGAATGTTAAAGACAGACAAATATTTTCTTCTGACTTGGAAACTGTTAGCTGAAAAATCCATTGTCAGCCTGATGAATGTGTACTGGCAGGTCAACTGGTGCTTAATACTGGCTGCTTGAAGGATTTTTTCTTTCTTTAGATGTCTTAGAGGCAGATAAATAGATATTTATGAGTGCTAGGAAAACAAACCAGGCAGTGTTAGGAAGGGGGTCTTTAAATGGTCCTTCACTGAGTGGTCTTCAATGATCTGTATATAATCCTCTCCCTTCACTAACTACTTGGCCTTCTCAGTTGTTTCCCACAAATGGTGGATTTTCTGTAAGACAAAGGAACAGAGATTGGGAAAGCTCAGGGCAGACTGCTTAATGTCCACCTTCACCAGCCCCCAACCTGCATAGCACACCTGCCTCCCTGCAGGCTTATAACCCCTTCTTTAAAAGCTTACAGTTTAGTCTGAGAGAGGCATTTGAGGCATCCCCTCCCATCTTCCAAGCAGATGTCTGTTGTATTAAAAGTCCCTTTCTCCCTCATCAGTCTTATTGTCTCAGTCATTGAATCTTTGTGTGATGAGCAACTTATCTAGACCAAGCCCCCCTTGAAGTTTCAACAACACATGCTAGACAGGCTGAGAACACTGCATTTAGGTAAAGTCTTGAAAGTGCCAGGAAAGACAGTGATGAGAAACCATGGAATCCAAAAATAGCAAAGAGGAGAGTGTCCATGAAGGTGGAGGCCTGGGATGGTCCGAGCGGTCTGCCCAGCTGGAGGCACACTGTCATGGGCCACACAATCCAGCATCCAGCCGGAGATAGTTTCAAGAATGAAATAGTGGTAGACTGATGATTATGGCTGGAGAAACAAGTATGTGATACAAATTGTCTCTTTAAAACCTCTTCTTGGGTGGCACCTGTGGCTCAGTGAGTAGGGTGTTGGCCCTGTATACCAATGGTGGTGGGTTCAAAGTGGCCCTGGCCAAACTGCAACAAAAAATAGCCTGGTGTTTTCACAGGCACCTGTGGTCCTAGCTACTAGGGAGGCTAAGACAAGAGAATTGCCTAAGCCCAAAAGCTGGAGGTTGCTGTGATCTGTGATGCTACAGCATTCTGCCAAGGGCGACAAAGTGAGACTCTATCTCTAAGAAACAACACAAACAAAATGAAAATACCTCCCACCCTTTTTGGGAATTAAAACTTGCATTCTTGCCCTAGGGCAGTAATCAAAGGAGCAGAAAAGTGTTGTTTGTTCTTTGTTTTCTAGTATCTTAAAGCACTGGAGATGGCACAGCTGAATTGTCAGGAAGAAGTCAGGATCAACTTCAGCACATCATCTTCAACAAGGATAAGGCTGACCTAAACCATCAAATATGGCCAAATGACACCAGCCAAGACCATGATGTGTGACCCTGGTCACTTATATTTGAGACCAACCTCTGAAAATGCCTCTTTATAAAGGTCTATATTTCTGCTTAAGTGCAGGACAGTGGTCTCTTAAGATGATAGTCTGCAGCCCTCCTCATCTGCTGATCTGCTGGCAAATTAATAAATTTCTCTTTCTGTTTCCTCAAACAACTTCCTTCCTTTTTCATCCTCACTGATTGGACCCTGGGGACAAGTACCAAACTTTCAGTAGCAGTCATCCTGAACAAACATATGCTCATCCTGTTTACCGGCCAGTCTAAGGATTTAAACACTTACACTGAGTGAAATGCAGAGCCCATGCAGTGTCTGACTTAAATGATAGAGTGATGGTGGGTGTCTGTGTTGAGTGACTGAAGGGCAGGAAAGGAGACCTGGCTCAGTGAGACAGCTGCTGTAGCAGCAGGAGGTCAGTGGGTTAGGTAACGGCAGGATGTCGGGGGGGGCATTAGACACACTGGTGGGGGGCAGTAACAGGTTGAGGCATTAGGCACCATTGGGGGACAGTAGCAGTGGGGGCTTTGGCACTGTGGGGGGAGGATGTAGCCATGGAGGGGAAGAAGGCAACTGGGATAGGTCATCCCCCATAGGGACATGTCTGCCAGGGTCAAGTCTACACTTTTGGGCCTGAAGTTTGAAAGTGATGGACTTATAAAGAATGGGTCAGACTAATGTTTATTCTATTGTAAGCAATACCTCCACTGACCTTGGGGAAAATTTTTATTTCTTTCTGGATCAACTGCAAGTGAGATTTTTAAAAGCTCATATTACACTGTCTCCTTTTTATGCTGTTTATGGTTTATTTCTGACATACTTTTAGCAAAGTGTTGGGGGCATGTGATGACGGTTCAAGGTAGTCATCAGAATAATTGAAAGAAACAAGAGTATTCAAAGTTAAGCAAGAAAGGAAGAGAGGACAGGTTTATTCTGATGGTTTGGACAGCAAACCTGGCCCTACCCTTAGCGGGTACAGGAAGTATAGAATCTGGATTTCATATACTACTTTGATGGTGTCAGCTGCTTGTTAGAACCTTTCCATGGTCTGGAGCAACTCTGTTCTTTAAGAACGTATGTTCGTGGATGCACATCTAAAGCCCCAGGGACATTAATCATCTCTCCTACAACAATCTACCTGCAAGGTCTAGATCAGGTCCCATTTCCACATGGCCCAGGTCAGCCTGACCCATGCCAGGGCAAACTAGCCTAACCATGTCCTACACCCACCTTGCTCGGGACTAACAAATGGCCTGGCCCAAGAAAACTGCCACGAAAGTGAAAGTTTCTACTTTAACCTTATTGCTTGAACACTAGAATGATTTGGCTGTACCTAACTCAATATCCAGAAATGAGTGCTTGTTTTCATTTATTTTTTGAATATGGAGACATTATAAATCCAAGTCTGAATCAAAGATTTGGCTAAAATTGGTTTGCCCAGGAATTAAATTTCCAGTGCAGGCAAATGGCACAATGGTGCCAATTACCTGTGCTTGTAAGTTTTCTCAGCTTTGTTTGTAGCACAGGATGGGGGAGGATAAAGGTGAGTGGATGGTGATTTCATGCTTACCATCAAACCTCCCCTGGTGATATGGTGGCTAGACCAGCTCACAAACTCTAACAGTGGTTTTCAATCTTCTTAATGATACCAGAGTTTCAGGTTCTTGGTCTCGGTGATTCAAAGAATGAATCAAAGGACCACAGATCAGTGGTAAGATAGGATTTATTCACAGAGACAAATACAAAAACTTACAAAACCCAAAGGTCCTGGCAGAGAACCCAGGAGGGGAACAAGCTCTCTTGCTCCTTCTTTGAGGTCCGTCCTCAGGCTCTCTGCTCTGGGGTTTATATAGTAGTTCTGCCAGAACTCAATGTTGACTTTTAGGGCATGAGTTTCCGACAGTTACAGCCAGTAGCAAGGTGCCCAAACTCTCAGGCCCTGAAAATTCACATGAGGAGACAGCAAGGTGCCAGCCATGAAATTGACCAGCCACAGTGCTTGGGGAGGAGACAGCAAGACCCAGTATCTCTGGCAGGTGTCCCGCCCCTCCAGCAAGCTGGTTCCTCCTGCCACCACAGCATCAACATGGCCAGGGCTAAGGCGGCAGGTCGTGGCCACCTGTCCTGCATTGCTAATGCTGTGATGTATTTTCATTGTTATGAAGGGGTCTCGACCCACAGGTTGAGAACTGCTGCTAGAAGATAGCAGAGGGAGCTGAAGAAATGTACTCAGGTGGGACAGATCCTACAGGGAGGTTTAGGTGGTTTGGAAAGGTTACATCATTCGTCAAAGGCAATTCATTATAAGGCAACTCCTGTGGAGACCACAGATATCACCCGTTTTCTCTGAATCATTTCGATATGCTTATTTTCTTAAAGCTAATAAAGCTACTTATCTACTCACATTATTTTTCTATTGAAAAATGAGTTTCGGAGATTTCCTTGTGTCTAAATTTCATAATTAGGTACCTAAGCACAAGACATGGATAAAATAAATTATCACTCTTTCCTCATAGGGGCATTTCAAGTGTAGAGATGAAGACTGTTGAATGATTATAGCACGGCAGCTGGGCTTCCTTTGCTGTTCCCTTATTATATTTTTGGGTTAGTCTTTGCTCATCTGAATGACAGACCAATTTGGAGTGTTAGTACTACTAAGTATGTAGCCACTGTTGTTAATCTACTAAAATTTAAATGTCAAAATTGTGTTACAAATATGTTAAAATATCTTTAGTGTGTGCATGGGCAGGAAAATTTATAAGTTGTAGACATTATTTTCAGCAGGTCAAAAATTAGATTGAAGTTCCCAGTTATATTTGTAAACTTATGGAGCTGATTAGTTCATTTTTGTTTTTGTTTTTTCAAGATGAGGATTCATAACATTTATTGCCTTGTAGGGTTTATTATTGTTCAGCAGCTTTGGCATTAATAATCTGTGAACTTTACGTTCACACAATAGCTGTCAAGTTAGACATATGCTGGGGCATAAATATAATAGCCTCATAGGTTAAAGCAAATCAGAAATAAGGTCAAATAAATGCTGAATTTTTTATGCAATATGCTTTATAAAGTTTAGAGGATTTTTAAAATCATAAATAATACTTCAAGATGACCAGATATTTGTATTAATTTTTAATTTTATATGAACTATTTGGTCTTTTCCCTCATTTTATGCCTATAAGTAAACAACATGATTTATTCCCACCTGTTCCCCTCTCTGCTGTTCTGCATTGTCTTTGTGTCCACACCACGTGCTGCCTGTGAAGTATCATTCTTTGTGTTCCTTCATAAAGTCAGTGGGTCTGTCAGCCACTCAGCCATTCCACCAATACACTCTGCGCACCTGTCAGGATTTGAGCACCATGCTAGGCACTGTTTTTATTAATATCTCTTTGATTGACTTGTATCAATAGGTATAATATTCTCTAACTTTTCTGAGAATTTTATTTCCATTCTCTACATAGTTATGTCTAGAGAACAATCATTGTAAGCCAAGAATTGTGAGAGTCAGTCCAACAAGCCTTTACTTCTCAGACAATAACCATTTATAAATGCATTTTAGTATGTGACATACAAGTTTATTTTCTTTTTTTTCTTTTTTTTTTTTTTTTTTAGAAAGAGCCTAAAGCCGACCCCCTGGGTAGAGTGCCGTGGCATTACAGCTCACAGCAACCTCCAACTCCTGGGCTCAAGCGAGTCTCTTGCCTCTGCCTCCCAAGTAGCTGGGACCACAGGCGCCCGCCACAACGCCTGGCTATTTTTTGGTTGCAGCCCTC
>CAUYTI010040497.1:0-17483 GCA_963575145.1 Galago senegalensis
CCGCCACAACACCCGGCTATTTTTCGGTTGCAGCTGTCATTGTTGTTTGGCGGGTCCGGGCTGGGGATTCAAACCCGCCACCTTAGGTGTACGTGGCTGGCGCCTTAGCCAGTTGAGCTATAGGCGCCGAGCCCGCCTAGCTAGTTTTTAGAGACTGGCTCTCGCTCTGACTCAGGCTGTTCTCGAACTCATGAGCTCAAGCAATCTACCCACCTGGGCCTCCCAGAGTGCTGGGATTACCGGCATAAGCCTCCACACCCCAGCCCTTTTCATGTTTTTTTTTTTTTAAGACAGAGTCTCAAACTCTCACCCTGGGTAGAGTGTTGTGGCATCACAGCTCACAGCAACCTCCAACTCTTGGGCTCGAGTGATCCTCTTGCTTTTGATTTTCTATTTTCAGTAGAGATGGGGTCTCGCTCTTTCGCTCTTACTCAGGCTGCTCTTGAACCTGTGAGCTAAAGCAGTCCAGCCGCCTCAGCCTCCCAGAGTGTTAGGATTATAGGCGTGAGCCACCCCACCTGGCCTTTTCATGTTCTTAACAGTGACTTTCAAAGATTGGTTTTAAAATTTTGAGAAAGTCATCTTTATGAGTTTATTTATTGTTTTTGCTATTTGCACCCTAAGACACCTTAGCCTACCTAAGAATCATGAAGATTTTCTCCTCCTCTTCCTCTGGAAGCTGTATACATGTAGCTTCTGGGGTTCGGTCTACCATACACTTGCTGTTGATTTTTATGTGTGCTATGAGGGAAGTGTCAAGGTTCGTTGTTGTCCCATAAGCATATCTAATTGCTCAAGCAGCATATATTGAAAAAGTCTATTTCCTCTGTTAAATTACCTTGGCACCTTTGTGAAATGTTAATTGCTTGAGTGACTTTACAGGAGAAACCTGACGGTCACTCCCTCAGCCTCTGATCAAGCTTCATGTGGACGGTCACATTGACACTTTGTCCCCTGGATATGATGTGATAACAATGGTACTTTACTGCTTTGCTCTTCCTTCCAGTCTCATCATGAGAAAAACATCAGGCAAACCCCAACTGAGGGGTGTTATAAAACATAACCAGTAATCCTAAAAAGGTTGAGGTCCTTAAAAGCAAGGAAAGTGTCTGAGCATGGTGGCTCACGCCTGTAATCCTAGCACTCTGGGAAACTGAGGTGCGTGGATTGCCTGAGCTCAGGAGTTTGAGACCAGCCTGAGCAAATGCAAGATCCTGTCTCTAAATATAGCCAGGCCTTGTGGTGGGTGCCTTGTAGTCCCAGCTATTCTGGAGACTGAGGCGAGAGGATTGCTTGAGCCTGAGAGTTTGAGGTTGCTGTGAGCTCTGATGCCACAGCACTCTACTCAGGGCAATAGAGTGGACTCTCTCTCAAAAAAATAAAAACCAGGAAAGTTTGAAAACCTGTCATAGCCAAGAAGAACCTAAGGATACAAGGAAACTAAATGTGGTATTGTGGATAGGATCCAGGAATAGAAAAAGGAGATTAGGTAAAAACTAAGGAAATCAGATGGACTTCAGTTAGTGATAATGTGTCAATATTGTTTCATTACTAATAACAAATGTATCATTCCTTTTATTTTTAAAAATTTTTTAGAGACAGGGTCTCACTATGTTGCTCAGGTTGGACTTGGACTCCTGAGCTCAAGCAATCGTCCTGCCTCAACCTCCTGAGTAGCTGGGACTAGAGGCACACACCACTGTGCCCAGCACCAATGTACCTTACTAATGGAAGATGTTAATGACAGGGGAAACTGGATGCAGACAGGCCCCAAGTTACAAACATCCAACTTATATACAACTTGCTTTATGAACGAGGCTATTACAGTAAGCCCTGGAGTTACAACCTTCCGGCTAACTCACACCTACAAGTGGAGGCTAGTACAGGTAATATGTAAATGTATCTGTTCCTACTTATATACAAGTTCAACTTAAGGCAAAACTACAGAACCTATCTCATTTGTAATCCGGGGACTTCCTATATATGGGAACTCTTGGAATCACTTTTATAAATTTCTTATAATTTAAAACTTTCTAGAATAAGTTTAATAAAATCAAACAAAAACTGACAGTATGTTTTGTAGCTTTATTAATTAGTTGTGCTTACATTTGAAGGTTTTTTTTTTTTTTTGCAGTTTTTGGCCGGGGATGGGTTTGAACCCACCACCCACAGTATATGGGGCCGGCGCGCTACTCCTTGAGCCACAGGCACCGCCTACATTTAAAATTTTTATAGCCTCTTGAGGAGCTGGCCATTCAAAATAGTGAAGGATCTCATTGATATTCTTTGCTCTGACGTGTATTTTGCCTGACTCCGTTTCTTTTTATTTGTATGCATGGTATATCTTTTCCCTGTCCTTTTACTGCTAGTCTTATTTTTATCCAGTTTGTTGAAAAAATCTCTTTAGATGGAGCATTGAGACTTCATCTATTTACTTATTTCTTTTTTTGAGACAGAGCCTCAAGCCATCCCCCTGGGTAGAGTGCCGTGGCATTACAGCTCACATCAACCTCCAACTCCTGGGCTCAAGCGAGTCTCTTGCCTCCGCCTCCCAAGTAGCTGGGACCACAGGTGCCCGCCACAACGCCCAGCTATATTTTGGTTGCAGCCGTCATTGTTGTTTGGCGGGTCCAGGCTGGGGATTCGAACCCGCCACCTTAGGTGTATGTGGCTGGCGCCTTAGCCGGTTGAGCTATAGGCGCCAAGCCTGTTTACTTATTTTTTATTATTTATTCAAGATACAGAGTTTTGCTTTGTTGCCCGGGCTACAGGACAATGGCCTCATTATAGCTCACTCCTGAGCTCAAGTGATCTTCCTGCCTCGGCCACCACGCCCCACCATGCCCAGCCTAGACCTTTATATTAAATGTAAGTATTGATATGGTTGAATGTAAAACGACCAGCTTACTATTTGTTTTTCTGTTTATTCCGTCTGTTTTTGTTCTTTTCCCTTCTATCGATTTCTTTTGGATTGATGTAGATTTTAGAGGATTCTATTTTATCTCCATTCTTGGCTTATTAGCCTTTTTGTTGTATTTTTATTTGCTTTTTTTTTGAGGTAGAGTCTTTGTCACCTTTGGTAGAGTGCCATGGCATCATAGCTCACAGCCACCTCAAACTCTTGGGCTCAAGCCATCCTCGTGCCTCAGTTTCCTGAGTAGCGACTACAGGCATCCACCACAATGCCCAGCTATTTTTAGAGACGGAAGTCTCACTCTTCCTCAGGCTGGTCTGGAATTCCTGAGCTCAGGCAATCCACCCACCTCCGCTTCCCAGAGTGCTAGGATTATAGGTGCGAGCCACTGTGCCAGGCCTTTAGTGCCTTTTTATTTTTATTTTTTAAATATCGTTTCCTTTTTTTTCTTTTTTTTCGAGACAGAGCCTCAAGCTGTCACCCTGGGTAGTGTGCTGTGGTGTCACAGTTCACAGCAACCTCCAACTCCTGGGCTTAAGTGATTCTCTTGCCTCAGCCTCCCAAGTAGCTGGGACTACAGGCACCCAACACAACACCCGGCTATTTTTTGGTTGTAATTGTCATTGTTGTTTAGCAGACCTGGGCTGGATTCGAACCCGCCAGCTCTGGTATATGTGGCTAGTGCCTTAGCCACTTGAGCTATAGGCACCGAGCCATTAAAACATAGTTTACTTTTTATTTTTATTTTTTTTTTTTGAGACAGAGCCTCAAGCTGTCGCCCTTGGTAGAGTGCTATGGCATCACAGCTCACAGCAACCTCCAACTCCTGGGCTCAAGTGAGTCTCTTGCCTCTGCCTCCCAAGTAGCTGGGACTACAGGTGCCCACCACAGAGCCTGGCTATTTTTTGTTTGCAGCGTTCATTGTTGTTTGGTGGGCATGGGCTGTATTCAAACTCGCCAGCTCAGGTGTATATGGCTGGAGCCTTAGCCCTTTGAGCCACAGGCGCTGAGCCCATAGTTTACTTTTAAATAGGATTATATCTCTTCACTTAGGATGTAAGAACCCTTTGCCCACTGTTAGTACTATCATGGTCATATGTTTTATTTCTACATATGCTATAGACTCCATCTTACATTGTTGGCTTTTTTTTCCATTTAAACAGTTGATTATCTTCTAAGAAATTAAGAAACAAAAAAATATTTAAACAAAATGACACCATTTCTGATGCTTTCGATTTTTTGTGTAGATCTGACTTTCCATCCAGAGCCTGAAGAATTTCTTCCTTCTGCCTGAAGAATTTCCTTAACATTTCTTGTAGTGCGGGTCTGCTGGCAACGTGTTGTCTCAGCTGTTTGCCTGAAAAATTTCACTTTTATATTTTAATATTTTATATTTATTGGCTGGGTGTGGTGGCTCACACCTGTAATCCTAGTACTCGCAGGCCAAGGCAGGTGGATTACCTGAGCTCACTGAGTTCAAGACCAGCCTGAGCCAGAGCAAGACCTTGTCTCTGGTCTCGCTGGGTGTTGTGGTGGGTGCCTGTAGTCCCAGCTACTTGGGAGACTGAGGCAAGGGAATCGCTTAAGCCTAGGAGTTTGAGGTTGCTGTGAGCTGTGACGCCACATCACTCTATTGAGGGTTACAAAGTGAGACTTTTGTCTTTAAAAAAAAAAATTTGTATATGTATTTGGGTCTGTTTTTGGATTTCATTGGTATACCCAGATAGTCATATGCTAATACCACACTGTTTTAATTATTGATAATTTATGTTTTCTAGGCTTTCAGCCTGTTCTTGTAATATTACCATGCTATTTAAATGTATAAAGCTTTATTACATAACATATATTTGATATATAGTAAAATCCAGTATATTAATAATGTAATAATACATTTTAAATTTTGTGGGGTGTTTTTGTTGTTAAAGAGTCATGCAGAGACAGAGAGAGTGTAATGTTAGAGCCTTCTCTACTGTTCCTCTCTCACCCGATTTTCCTCCCCCAAGATAACTTGTCACAGATATTTCTGTATTTTTAGTCTTTTCTGAATGCATTTAATATCATATACATATTTATATACATTTGTAGTTATTTTCTGCTGACACAAATGGAATCATAACATGCCTTTTTTTTTTTGACATAGAGTCTCACTCTGTGTCCTGGGTTGAGTGCTGTGGTGTCACAGCTCACAGCAACCTCAAACTCTTGAGCTCAAACCATCTTCCTGCCTCAGCCTCCCAAGCAGTTGGGACTCTGCACAGACTCCTGCCACAATGCCTGACTAGTTTTTGTATTTTTAGTAGAGACAGGCTATTATTCTTGGTCAGACTGGTCTCAACTCCTGACCTCAAGCAATTCACCCACCCCAAGCCTCTCAGAGTGCTAGGATTACAGGCAAGAGCCCTCATGCCTAGCTGTACATGGCATTTTATCAAATATAAGATACCATCAATAGTACGTATCACAATACTACCAAGAAGGGAAGGAATATACTGCCTGGTAAATTATGATATGATGCCTCTTTTCACTTATAATTTTTATTTTATGTTTATTGAAAGAGTTTGTTTAGATTTATTTACATATTGACTCATGCCCATACACTAAATGGAAAATATAAGTAAAATACATTGGCTCAGGTGTTTGCTAAAATTTAATGTTTAGGATCTGACTCTTCTGAATGACATCTGCCCCCAAATCACCCACATCCGTGTTTTTACACACTGCATCCTTCTTTGCACCACCCAAAACATTGGGGTGCAGCATCTCTTAGAAGACTGCTTCGTCACTCTCAAGGATTGTCTTCCTGGGTGCCAGAACCCATTCTGCAATTCTTTTCTTTCTTTTCTTTTCTTTTTCTTTCTTTCTTTCTTTCTTCCTTTCTTTCTTTCTTTCTTTCTTTTTTTTTTTTTTTTTTGTCTAACCACAGTTCTATTCATTGATGTGTAACTCATTTCTAAGTAGCATTAAAAAAAACACATTTCCCATGCATCATTGGGGAACTTTCTCCAGGACAGATGTTTAGAAGTGAAATTCTTGGTCTGCAGGGTATACCCATTTAAAGTTTTTAATTGTCCTCCCAGAGGGTCTTACCATTTTGCAGTCCCACTAAATGTATATCGAGTGCTTATTTGTGCCAGTCACATTGGGTTAAGAATGATGTCTGAATGTTATTTTAGTTTGCAATTCTCTGACAGCTAGTAAGATAAACTCTTCACATATAGAGCAGATGAAAATAACCCACACTTCCTGGCCCACTGTTTCCATAGTCAGTGGTCTAGCACATCACAGCTGGGTCCTCTCCTCAAAGTCCTCTAAGGCTAAAACCAAGACAGGCCAGCTGCATTCTCATCTGGAGGTTCAACCAGGGAAAGATCCTCTTTCACGATTTCTCCAATTGTCAACAGATCTCATGTCCTTACGAGTGTAGGACTGAAATCCCTGTTGTCTAGTTCCCTACTGGGAACGGCTCTCAGATCCCAGAGGCCACTGTCAGGTGCTTGTAACATGGCCGCCTCTGTCTCAGATGCAGGGGGTCACCCTCGGTCAAATCCCTCGTGTTTGGAAGCTCTCAGACTTCCATCCAGGCCCAGCTAAAGAAAACTGTGCTTTTAAAGGGTTCCTGTGATTAGGCCAGGCCCCCCCAGGTCATCTTTCTATTTTAAGGTCAGACAGGAGGTTGTATTGAGCATTGTGTGTGCCGAGCACAGGTGCGAATGTGTGTAAGGACCCCCAGAGCAGCCCAGTGATGGTTTCCACAAGGAGCTCATGACCTGACAGACCCTGAACAGTCGGGCTGGCGTTCCTTCTTTCTTTGGGATGCTGTGCCCTTCTCTCACTCCTTTTCTCTCCCATGCCCCCATTTTCCCCTCTCCTGGCCCTCCCTCTCTCTCATCTCTTCCCCCCACTCTCCTCCCCCTCTCTAATATAAAATAAACTTACACTTTTACACCCTAGCCCTGGCCTAGAGAAATTCTTTTCTGGCCCACAAACAACACCTACTGAGCTTTTCCAAACCTATCACGCTCCCCCTAGTCCACAACTCTTCCCCTTCAGGAACCCTGTGCACAGAGTGTGGGTTCCTTCCTGAGGACCCTACTGTTGGCCCCTAAAATTAAAAAAAAATAAAAAAAGAATCTGAGCATTTGAAGGAAGCCTGGGGGATATGGCTCCAGGGAGTCTTCTTTTTTCCAGGGAAACATCTCCAGCAACTTCAAGTATTTCTTCTGAGCGATCTGCAGACTTCTCTCCATTACTGCTTAGTAGAAGTAGGTAGGGGGAAGGGTAAAAGATATAAGTTACTTCAGACCAAAGTTGAATGTGGTCAGTGCTTGAACTGAAGGTCAGCCTTCTGAGGAGGAAGCCTGAGGATCAGGGAAGGTTTTCTGGAGGAAGAGGCCTTTGAATTCAGCCTTTGAGATTGGGACTTTCAGTGGGAGCTGGATATGGAAAGGGGCTGCCAGGAAAGACAGGACACAGGCACTGGCATGAAAGCCCAAGGAACCTTGAGAAGGGCAGTGCAGTGTCCCAGAGCTGGAGAGCAAAGATGCTGCAGCAGGTGCAGAGAGCTGGGGCTGGGCTGGAACAAGCTGTAGGGACCAGGCAGAGGAGTGTGGACTTCAGTGAAAAGGCAAGGTCAGCTTGACTTATTTTGACATTAGAATGTTCTTGCCACTGCCCAGGAGAGAGAGAGGCTATATTCCAAGTTAATAGTCCATTTTAACACCTTACATGATAGAGAAAAGCCAGCACTTAAGCCTGGAGTAAACAGTCATTATAGTGACCAAAAAAGCATCACTGATGGACCAATAAAAAGGGAAAGGAGTCACCGGGGAAACAAGAACATCTTGGCAGTGTGTAAAGCACACTCATAAACGTGACCCTTCGTGTGGTGGCTTAGCCCCAAAAGCTTTAGTTTTAATTGAAAGTCAGACTTTAACGGATGCCCTTTGGCTGTTATGGGTTGAATTTTGTGTCCCTAAAAGAAATGTTAAGGTCCTAACCCCTGGTACCTGTGAATGTGACATTTGGGAATAGAGTCTTTGCAGGTGTAGTCAGTATGGGGTCACCAGAGGCAGCCTAAGTTCAATATGACTGATACCCTTTTGGGAAGAGGAGAAAGACAGACCCACCACGTGATGACAGAGGCAGAGATAGACAGTGATTTTCAACTGGTGTGCCTTGGTGTGCCATGATGGGCTCTTAGGTGTGCTACAAAAAGTTTTCAAAGCTCATTAATTCAACTATTTTCGAAAGAAGTTCAAAGCATAGTAAGTATAGTTTATTTTTTACTTTTTTTTTGGTCAGCATAATTTATGCCACAGAAATTTACCTATAGGTTCAAGTGTGCCATGAAATGGAACAGGTTGAAAAACACTGGATTAGAGTTACGTAATTGCAAGCCAAGGACCACCCAAGGACTCATGGCCCCTGCAAGCAGTGAGGGAGGAGGGGGGGAAGGAGCCTCCCCAGCAGGTCAGAGGACACATAGCACTGTTGACACCTGGATTCTGGACTTCTGGCTTCCAGAACTGTGACAGGATACATTCCCATTGTTTAAGCTACCCAATTTGCCGTACTTTGTTACAGTTGCTCTAGGAAGTTAATACAACATTCATTTGCTCATTCTCTCCTTCATTTTCCAGTGTGTGGTATGTACCTGCTCTGAACCAGGCTCTGTGCAGGTGAACTCCCTGCTGGATGAGGTGGTGGCTGACTTTGTGCCCCAGCGTGTGGTCTTCTGGAAGACCAGAAGTTAGCCTTGGGCCAGGCCAGGCCACTGTGCAGAGTCCCTAAGGGAACCCACTATAAATGTTTAGCTTGGGTCTAGAAAGGCCGTGGCTGAGGGTGGAGCCGGTGGGATCAAGCAAGTGCACAAGATGCCCAGGGCAGAAGGACTTTGCTGTTACCTCCTAGTGAGCTAGAGGTGCCTTTCCTTGGTCCATTGAAGACCAACCAAAAAGAACACTCAGGAGGGGGAAAAAAAGACGCAAAATATTCAATAGCGAGGGAAAACACCACAACAGTACCTCCTGTTTCAGGCAGGGAGCTCCTCCCCATGCCCCTTCAGCAGGGCTGATGCTACACGCTTTGGACACAGGCAGCCAGAGTTTAGGTTTGGTCTGTGCCCTTTACACATGACAGCTTGAAGTCACCCCAGGCTCTTTTTCCCTACAGCGTTGCCTAGCAGGAGCCCGGGAGAAGGAGCTGAAGGAAGGGTGCTTACTGGGAAGGACCCCAGGTCACTAGGGGCCAGGCATCCAGGGTGAGTTGGAGTCAAAGCTGCGTGGCCAGAATGCCACCCAAGACCAGCTCGGACGGTGGGACCTGGGAAGGAGTCGGGAGGCCCCCACCCTGGACAAAGTTTGCTCCTTGGTAGGGGAGCGGAGGGCAACTGGGCGGGTAGCACTGAGGGTGACTGGGAAAGGAGACAGGGGTGCTGTCCGAGGCGAAAGAGGGAGGCTGAGGAAGGGGAGACAGGAAGGAAGGCGGCCCCAGAGGGCAGGCGCCGCTCAGCGCTCGGCAATCCGCTTCCCCGCATTCCCGCAGCCACCACTGGGTGTCGCCATTACCCCACGGTGGGCGCGGGAGAGCGTGTCCGCTGCGGAGCCGCCTTCCTCCCCAGCACCTCCCGGGTTGGACAGACACCATCCCGGTCTGTGGGTAGCAGGATGGAGCCGGTCCCAGCCTTGAGTCACCACGTGGTCTCCTAGGGCCCACCCTGCACAAAGCCCGAGAGGGGTGGCCTGCCACAGTGGGTGTGGGCCACCGCCTACAGGCAGCCCGCCAGGGCCACCCTAACGCCAAGGTTCAGGACACCTGCGTCCTGCAGATGATGCGTCCATCATGCGATGTTGCAAGGCCTTCTGGGGATATCTTGTGACAACTGTCGTTATAGGTCCTCAAGAGCATCAGTCTCACAGAGTGACTACGCCAGACTCTGGCTTGCCCGCATCTGGCAGGCGGCAGAGTCAGCCTCCTCAGGACAGAGGCCCTGCTGGCTGGGTCGGGTCTGACTCTGAATGTCCCCATTGCTGACCACCTGGCTTCTGGGGCATTGGAAGGAAATGTCCCTCAGCGGCCATCCTGACCCAGCTCTCCAATAGTTCCTGCTCCTGAAAGGCTGGGGGAGGCCCCTGAGCTTGGGGAGCTACAGGCTAAAGAAGAAATTCTAGAGCCAGGCCCAGGAGACATGAAGACAATTAAGGACAGCAGAGCAACAGCTGGCATTTGGTGAGCACTAACCGGTGCCAGGCACTGTTCCACCCGCGAGAACGCTGCAGGTAACAGCTCATTTGATTCTTACAACAACTTCATTGGGGAATGTTGTCACTGTTTTATTATTTTACAAATGAACAAAGCGAGACACAGAGATCTTAAATCTTCTGGGTCTTGGTTTCCTGAAAATTTAACAGTTTTGAAGGAGAGTGCTGGAAAAGTCCCCATGCTGAAGGGGCTCAGAGGGCTGTGGCTCCGGAGGGAGGACCCCCCCTCCCCCCACTGCTTGGCTGGGAACTAGTAGGCAAGTTCAGGGGAAGTACCCGGCAGAGGGCAGGGTGAGGTCAGGGAGCAGGCTGCCGCAGCGCAGCGTAAGAGCGTTAGAAAAATTGCTGAAGATCCTAACTGGGAGAGCTTCTAATGGGTTCCCGGGGAGTTTCTCACCACCAGCTGCCATGGGGAGGCTCCTCAGCAGGCCCGCCCCACACGGGCTGGCTCCCACCCAGCTGATGGAAATGCAGGCTTCACCTTTGGAGTGTGGGCAAGGGGCAGCTTGGAGGGACACCCACGGAGCTGCCATGCTGAGTGGGCCCATGAGAGGCCAGAGGCAGCAGCTCTAGCGGTGCCTGGGCCACACTGAATGGAGGACCATGGGCATTCGGGGTGTGTGAGCCGTGTGGTGGAGGTGACGCAACACAGAGGCAGAAGTGGAAGGTGCTAGTAGGCAGGGGCTCAATGCTCTCATAACAGACCCAGAACTGCTAACAATGTCCGAAATCCCAGACAGGAGAGGACCAGGCACACAGCTGGGCACCCGTTTTGCTCCCCTCTAAATTTAGGAAATTCTTCCCAGTGCTAAGACCTATCTCTTGGCAGTGGTAACTTCCTTCCAGGCTTAGCACCCTAGTTTTGACAGGGAGGACCTCTAATGCCCTAGGACAAATGAGCTCAGCAGACACTGTTGAGGGCCTGGGGAGGAGCAGGGCTCCCGGGGCAGCAGAGAAGTTGGGGTTGGGGGTGTGGGCTTTGTGTAAGAGCTGCCTCTGCAGTTAGAGCTCAAACTGCCGCCAGCTGCTGTCTCAGGCCTGGGTTTGGGGTGAGAGGTTTGTTTTGGCAGATAGCTGCTGGGAACATTTCTCTTTGAGAATGATGTACTCCCTCAGGGTATGGGGACCATCAAGGCCGCTGTTACAGAAGAGCCTCCCGGCTGTCAGCTCCAGGGTACAAGCATCCTGTTTCATGCTGCTACTCTACTGGTGGGGTCTCTGCTCCTGCTACCTGGCAGGGTTCTCACCACACACTCCCCTCAGCTTCTCTCCAAAGGCTTCTGCCCATGTGGAGCCAGCCTCTTCCTTCCACAGGCTCAAAGAATGCAGTGTCAGGCACTGGGAGGTGTTTAAAAAACATTGATCAAATGATGTAGAAAGAACCTGGGCTTTGAAGTCAGACCTGAATGTCAATTCCACCAACACCATTTATTAGCTAAAGTATCATAGACAAGTTTCCTCGTTTATAGACTGGTGATGGTCTTGAGGGTGGGGAAGGAGAACTATGTTACGGGATGTCGGGAAGATGAAGATGATCCCTGTCATGGGACTGTTCAGACACAGGAGACAGAAGCGACCCAGACGCCTGGGTCTACAGTAGCCATGACCCCCAAACCAGGGCCATCTCACCCTGAGGCCCCCTGCCTGGGTCTGCAGTAGCCATGCCCCCCCAAACCAGGGCCATCTTGCCCTGAGGCCCCCTTGCTGCTGGCCTCGGCCTGACCTGTTCCCAGGTCCCCAGAAAGGTCCCTCCACTGCCTGTCCGCCGGGTTTGGGAATTCCTTGAGGGGGAGTGTGGGAGGGCGTGGGAGCTAGAGATATAAGAACTTGTTTTACATAACAGAAGCTAACGCTTTGGAGGACAGTCTAAAAAGACTCAGTTTATTAAGCCTGGGAAAGTTAGACTCAAGAAAGGACTGAGGATTTGGGTCAGACACCAGGAGAATGTGCTGTGGATGGAAATGTTGGAGGGGGAGGCTGAGCAGCCATAGTGGTCACCTGCAAGACCACGCGCAGCACCTGGGCCTGGTCCCTGCATCGGTCAGGGTGCTAGGGATAGACAATCCAACTCAAAATAGTTTAAGCCCAAAAAAAGGTACTTGCACATGTAACTAAGGCATCTGGGTGCTTTTCAGGGATAGGTGAATCCAGGCCCTGAAATGACTCCTCAGGACACTCTCTTGTTTCTATGGGTGGCCTCATCTCAGCACATCCTCCCTCATGGGGTTTGAAGTGGCCACCAGCAAAGATAAGATTATATTGTCCTCACGTTTTAAAGGTTTTATTGTTATTCAGGTCTGGTAAGGCCAACAGATAAGGAGACAACTGCTATGGAAAAGATTGTTATAGTTCCCAAGAGGAGTGGGCTGGATGAGGGGAGACAAGATGCAGGAGGGGAACACATGGGTTGGCCTTTGCGTCTGTGGCTTTTGTGGGAAGAACAGGTGGGCAGGGTAAGCAGGGTTAGCAGGGTTAGCAGGTTCAGATTGGCCAATGTGAGTCATTTCAGCTGGTTCCAGGATGAAGGGGCTACCTTAATTATCTGTTAACTGGCCCTGGAGTGATGAGGCAGGTTGATAGGGTTAGAGTTGGAAGTTGGAGGCTATTAGGGGAGATTGGGCCCTGATTGTTCATTTGCATATGAAAGACACACAGGCCAGAGGCTCTCTGATGGCTTTAGGAGTTAGCTAGCCCTGGGAGGCCCAGCTTCTCCAGAGTCAGTGAGGCAGACGTTAAAGCACCAAAAATACAGAAAATAAAAAGATTCTGTCACCCTGGGTGGAGTGTCCCAGCATCATTATAGATTAAAGCAACCTCAGTTTCTTGGGCTCAAGTGATCCTCTTGCCTCAGCCTCCTGAGTAGCTGGGACTACAGACACCTGCCATGATGCCTAGCAACTTTTTCTATTTTTTTTTAGTAGAGATGAGATCTCACATTTGTTCATGCTGGTATTGAACTTGTGAGCTGAAGCAATCCACCAGCCTCTGCCTCCAGAGTGCTAGGATTACAGGTGTGAGCCATAGTACCTGGCCTAAAAAGGCAGTATTAATACACCTCATAATTGGCCATGTCAGTAAAGATCTGCCTCTGTCAATATCACAGTTAAGGTCCAAGAGAGGCTGGGACTGGCCTGCCTGTGTCCTATGCTCAGTGCCAAGTAAATGCTGCCTGGGATGCTGAGAGGCTGGCTCCCCCACACGCTGAGTGGGAACGTAAAATGGTACAGACGCTCAGGAAAATGCCATGGCAGTTTCTTAAAAAACGAAGCAGACACGCACCACTGGTACTCCTGGGTGTTTATTCCAGAGAAATGGAAGCTTATGTCTACATAAAAACCTATAATGCACCTGCTCCTGAAAGCTTTATTTGGCACAGTCCCAGAATTAGCCAATCTCAAAACATCACACACTCTATGATTTAGTTTATATAACATTGTTGAAATGACAAATTCATTTGAGAGATGGAGGAAAGATAACTGGGTGTCAGGGGTTAGGGCTGGGGGTGGGGAGGTAGGTAAGGTAGGATGAGGTACCTGAAGGGAGATCTGTGTGGCCTGGAATAGTCATTTGTCTTGATGGGATGGGGGATACACAAGTCTTCACAGGCAGTGAAACACACACACACACATGCACATGCGCACATTATATCACTATTTTCTGAGTTGCTATTGTAGTAGTATACCTATATAAGAAGTAACTAACCATTGGGAGAACTGGGTGAAGGGAATAAGAGAACTCCCTGTGCTATTTTTGCAACTTCCAATCTATAATTATTTCAAATGAAGAAGTAAACAAATGTTAAAGAATAGTGAGCTCTGGGGGGATAAAACCCTTCTGCAGGGGCTTAAGCCCTAGGTGAATCCCGATTGCCCAGCTGGGGTCTCTGCGCCCTGCTCTCTACTCAGCCCCAGTTGCAGCCATAGTTGTGCTGAGTGATGAGCTTTAGACTTGTCCACTCTGAGCTCAGGGAGGAAAGAGAAGCCACGGTCCCATTTCCAGATGTGCACAGAGGAGGAGTCTCCAAGGTGCCGTGGACCTTTAGAAATCAGAAAGCTGAGAGATTTTTATTCAGTCAACTAAAAAGAATCCTGTGATAATCTGGGAAGCATTTGGTCAATGAAACAATTCAGAGACACCATTTTATGTGTCCTGTGACTATCTCCATATAGAAAATATAAAAGTATATGGATAAAAACAGGGAGAAAAAAAATGCCAGGATGAATATATTCTAGGCTTTTATGGCAGTAGGATTAAGGGCGGCTTTTCATCTTCTCCTTTTTAGACTATTTATGAAATTATTTCTGGCACTTAATTTTGAATTTTCTTTTAGATTTTTTAAATGTATACTTAGAGACTGAGACAATCCGGCTACCCTGTCCCCCCACAACCATTTTTCTTAGTTCTTGTGTATCCTCTCACATTTTCTTGATGCAAATATAAACAACTCTGAGCAATATTCTTATTTTCCCTGCATACTAAATACCTGGGGGTTTTTAAACCTC
Organism: Galago senegalensis; assembly: GCA_963575145.1. Classification (NCBI taxonomy): domain Eukaryota; kingdom Metazoa; phylum Chordata; class Mammalia; order Primates; family Galagidae; genus Galago; species Galago senegalensis. The sequence goes on from CAUYTI010040497.1 coordinate 14,676, forward strand.
TTCTTTAAAATTTAGCAATCTTTCTGTATTGATGCATGATAGTTTTAAAAAGCCAATAAGGGCAAAAATCCCAAATAAGTAAGCAAATAGAAACGCGGATGCTGTGATTGCCAAAGAAACAGGTGATAGGGACCATGGAGTCAGGGGCTCAACTGGTCGGCCACATCTCTGCACCTCTCCTCTCCCATTTCCTAGAGAATGAAAGACCCTCCCTTTGCCACCTGCCCAGCTGGCCTTGTCCCCACTCTAGGCAGTCAGGCAGGCATCTGTTTCTATGTGGGCTACTCAGTGTGAGAGAAAGATCTGAATGGGCATCTACCTGGTCTGCTCTTGTCAATGTATCATTTCCCCAATAAAGTAGCCTAATTATTCTTGGTTTTTAATTTTAACTGGCACATATAATAATTATACATCTTTGGGGGCACTGAGTGATACTTTTACATGTTCACAACACATAATATTCAAATCAGAGTAATTAGCACATCCATCCCCTCAAACACCCCTCATTTCTTTGTGTTGGCAATATTCAAAATCCTCTCTACTAGCTATTTGAAAATATACAAAAAATGGTCATTGACTATATTCACTCCACAGTGCTACAGAACGTCAGTACTTATTCCTCCTATATAGCTCCCACTTCCTATCCATTATCCAGTCTCTCCCTTCTCCCCCCCTCTGCCTCTGAATCAGTCTCATTTTATTGTCCCAGGTAGAGTGCCTTGGCATCATAGCTCACAGCAACCTTTAACTCTTGGGTTCAAGCAATTCTCTTGCCTCAGCCTCCCGCCACAATGCCTGGCTATTTTTAGAGATGTGGGGTCTCATGCTACCTCAGGCTAGTCTTGAACTTGTGAGCTCAGGCAATCTGCCCACCTCGGCCTCCCAAAGTGCTGGGATTACAGGCGTGAGCTACCGTGCCCAGCTGATAACTATAATTCTTAAAGTTATTAAAAATCAAGTATATTTTTAATGATATAAGCAGCCTTAGTTATCCTTAAAGCCTGATTCCCTCCGCTGCAGAGGCAGCCTGCCTTGTCCTGCTGGCTCATGGGGTATAAGAAGCAGTCCCCAGGTCTCCTGAGACAGTTAAGGGCGTACAAGCTCCTCAGCTGGGGAGCTGAGAGGCCCCCCTGGTTTGGGGGGCTGCCCAGTTTGGGTCCAGGTATGGACCCCATGGAGGACTGTGGTCTGGCACCCTGCTTAGCCCATTCTGAAAGCTGGAAGCATCTGTTTGTGGTCAGCCCAGGAGACAGGCCTGGGCTCCAGGGTATGGACGGTAGGATGCCATCATGGACAGAGGCTAAAAGGAGCAGGTGATCATTTTGCCAGAGGCAACTGCTCCCTCAGATGTCTCTTAGTTTAGCTTAAACTGTGTCCCTTTGCTCTCTGTAAGTGAGTGTGGCTCTGGGAACAGCCTTGGACTGGCTGACTGGATTCTGCCACCTCTTGGACGCACAGATCCTGATGACATGGCCCTGGAAGGTTAGGAAGCTGAGGAGAAGCCTCAGACCTCAGGATACCCTCACCCCAGGAACCCCGCTTGAGCCAGCTCCTTGTATCTGGTGGCTGATGGCTTCTCTGTGCCTAGGTCTCCTCACGGAAGATGGGAAAATGGCCACCTTCCCTTTGTCAGGGGACGCAGCAGAAAAATCAGATCAGGATGGTAAACTCAAATGCCTGTGGTGAGCAAATGAGGGAAGCAGCTGGGTCAAAAAAAAAAAAAAATCTGGAAATCTGAAGCTCTTCTGGCTTAGCGTTTATTTTTTAGCCTTTCCGTAGAGACATAGCTATGAAAATAATTTACTTTCCTTCTCACCGCTACTCTGAGAAAAACTGGAGACCCAGTTGATCGTAGCTGCCAACTGCCCTGGGTCTCTGTGCTGGCAGGGGATAGGCAGGGGAGGGGAGGCGTGGGGACAGAGTGGCAATGCCACATTTAGGGTGGCAGTTGCAGTGTGCGGCGGGCCTGGGCCAGGCAGGAAAACAGGCCTTGTGCCACCAGAACCAATTTTTCAAGAGAAGTCGGAAACCCGTATTTTTATTGACATTTCCCAATGTTTAAATGTTGGCAAATGAATCAAAAAGTTGTCAGAAGCTGCAGGCCAATCAAAACATGTCTGTGGGCCAGGTCTGGGGCTCAGGCTGCCAGTTCATTGACCTCAGACCCAGGCCTCTGTGGGCCGCGTGCAGCCGGCTGGCACTCAGCTGGTGTTTCTGCAGGCAGCCAGGCATCTGTAGACTGTCCCCCCCACGTCCACAGCTGCCATTCCCCAAGGGACGCTGAAAGGTTACATTCTGAGGTACGAATGCATAGAGGATTTCATGCAAGTGTTTCACTGTCTTTTCTACTGTTTCTCAAGAATAGCTTGAAATAGCTCAAGTGCTTGGAAGTTACACAGGGGTGACCCCAAGCCAGGTGGTCACTCCTTTCTGGGCCTCATCACCTGTAAGATGAAGGGGTCCAACTAGATGCTGATCCAGATCAAGCCTTTGGGGCTCTAGGACCAGTTCTTTTTGGGGAGGGAAAAGAGTTTTTCTAACATGGTATTAAATTGTTAACAATTTCCCTCATGGTTTTGGCTCAGCGCCTGTGGCTCAAGCGGCTAAGGCACCAGCCACATACACCTAAGGTGGCGGGTTCGAATCCCCAGCCCAGGCCCGCCAAAAAACAATGATGGCTGCAACCAAAAAAATGGCCGGGCGTTGTGGCGGGCGCCTGTAGTCCCAGCTACTTGGGAGGCTGAGGCAGGAGACTCGCTTGAGCCCAGGAGTTGGAGGTTGCTGTGAGCGTGATGCCACAGCACTCTA